>VWZG01008667.1:725488-818576 GCA_013396735.1 Grallaria varia
AAAGTTACAAAAAAAAAAAAAAAAAAAAAAATCCCAGCTTGTTTTAATGAATGTCCCCTACAGCCCCACCTCATTGGTTAATTACAGAAGACTTTGTGCCTAAAAAAAAACCCCAAAACTAAAACACACCTCTGGAGCCCATTTAGGTAGGTGATTTAGGAAGGGATAGGGAGAACTGGCCTGCATAGAACTGGCAGCATTTATTTATAATATATTTTTTTGCCTGCTCAAGGGTGTTCTTAAATGGGGAGTGAGTCTGATGAAAGAAATCTCAGAAGCACTCGGGTAAGTGGAATAGGATGCTTTAGGTTGGTACACAGTACAAATGTTATCTGTAAAGTCTCATGTTTTATAATGTTACTGGGCAATGCGGGTATGAAAAATGATGTGTTTGTTAATGTGCGAGGTATGTGCAATCTATATGGATGGAAGTGTGTGCCCGAGTGTTTCTGTGCTGATAATGTGTAATGGATGGGGAGAAGAAAGGGAGGAGCAGGAGTGTGTGTATGCGTGGTGACACTGTGGTGTATGGGCAACAGCGTGGGGCGATTGTGATGCAGTTGGATAATAGTAAGATACTGCCAACTGGAGGTGGGGGGGGAAAGAAGGCTTTTCTTGTTGTCCTGAATATACTTTTCTTCCTTTCTGTTTTCAGCTCTCTCTTGTCGAGTAAGGCAAGGGAAGCTCTCACAGGCTGGACTGTATTGATGAGGTAACAACTCACTCAGCTGCCTTGCATTCCCTTAAATGATGAAGAGGTTTAATACCTAAAACAAAACACTTTTCTTGTAGGCTTAAGGCAGGGAAGAAGAAGAGAAGGTTTTTTTATTTGCAAAGGGGGGGTATTAAAAAAGTATCCTAAGTGTTTCTTCTAGTCTTATCCCAGTGATTGCAGTCCATTTGAGTCAATAATTACCACACTGCTAAGAACCCATTTCCCCTAGCTGTTGTAAATCTCGGCACTCAGCTACCTACTCAGAGGGTTTTGTTATGATAAGTAGAAATTTGACTCATCTTTTAGTCTCAGAAATCTCTTCTCACCAACACTTTTACTAGTTTTTTCACACAAGAGTCTTACGAGTTTTGTAACAAAGACCCAAGTCCCAATGTTTGTGGGCATTTCTTTTCAGCCTTGAGGCACTCAAGTGTATGCTAATGGTCTCAGGAGAAGATGAGTTCTTTTATAGTTCCTCTTTTCACCTTTTTCCCTTCACTAGCAGTAGATTCCTTCCAGACGGCGTGAGGAATATGGCTTCTGTCCCCCTAAGCTGACGCAGAGCCTCTGCTTTAAAAGTCCACACCCTTCCTGTGTGCTGGCTGTGCCTCCTGAAAGCATGGAGTAAGGCAAAGTCCTTGCCTTGCTGGTGGCGCCTGGACCCTTGTCTCAACAGATTTACCTTGTGCAAGACTGATTTGCTTAGGAAGGGGTTAGACAAGGGATGTTAATGTGCGAGTCCTGCAGCAGCAGCTGGGTGTTTGTGCAGTTACCTGGAGAGGCTGGTGGGGCTGGGCAGGTGGGCGAGGCAGTGCTTGTGATAGGACATGTGGCACTGCCTACTGACCTGTATTCTGTAAAGTGGGAGCAGGTGGGAAAAGCTGATTAAGAGTAAAAGCAAGGGAGGTGCTTCTTCTGGGCGCATCAGAATACCTGATAGGTTTTGTTGAGGAAGAGGATCAGCTGAGGTTGTTGGCTGACAGAGATTGTCAAAGGACTGAATGATTTGAGTGAAATATATAATTGCACCAGACAAAGGTATCCTGGAAGAGTGAGGAAAATCTTTGTGTGCCTTTGAACACAGGGACATGTGTTTTGCCAAATGTTGTCCCTTTTGTGTGCAGGGTGCTGCTGGAAAGATGCAGAGTTTTGTTGTCTCCAGGTCCTACAGGAAGCATGGATCTCTGCCTCTTCAGTATCCCCTTAAAGTGCATAACAGTTTCATTTGCTGTTCAGGCTCAATGAGCAATGACTTTTGACAGCTGATGTGTTTTTCCTGCTGTCAATTTATCAATAAAATCAAAATTATCAAGAACAGCACAGACCATCCTGTCCCACTCTGAGAAGGAAAAGATAAGAGCATGTGTGGGTGAAACACAGATCTCTCCTGGTGTCATTAAAGGACAGAGGTCCCTGTAGTCAGCACGGAAGGGAAGGAAAAGTGCTGGGAGTTCATGATTCTTACAGAAATAGGCAACATTTAAAAAAAAAAAAAAAAAGGAAGCCCAGGCTTGATTAAGTGCCATGTCACTTCTCTGTGGTGCTTTGGCTGATGCTGGTTGTCCTGGAAGCTGAGGCTTCTCCCCGTGAGCTCTGCCTGCTGGTGTGGCAGCATTGCCCTGCTTACCTGAGTGGAAAGAGAAGGAATAGTTCTTGCAGAGGCTGCTGCTTTAATGTCTCTGAGCCAAAGCAGTATTCTCTCTCACAGTGAAGTGTCTTTTTATTGGCCCTATCTGCTGTTTTAAAGTTCACGGGGGAAAAAGTTCTGCATGACTGTGTACTGAGGGGAAATGGTCCTTTACACTAAACCTGCTTGTTGGTCATCCACAAGCATAGAGGAGATTTTTTTCAGTGGTTGTCAGCTGCAGAGGTTCTGCACTTTGAATGGTATCTCTGGGAGGAGATGGTTTTGGAGGCAATGCAAGGATATGCAGACCTGATTAAGACAGGCTGGTGTGTTGTGGTTTTTTCAGAGGTTGGCTTGCTTTATTTTAAAAAAGATAGCATTACTAGGAAGGCTTCGGTGGGGGATTGGCTTAAAGCAAAGGTGATTGTAATCAGAGCTGCAGGTTCATGGGATGGGCTTTTCCAGTTCCCAGGCTATATAAAGCATCTAAAGGAAATTCTTCTGAAGATGGCTTGTGCTTGAAACCTGCTCCCTTCCCTAGAGTCTGCATGTATGTGACCTTGAGGATGCAGATTTCTTCATTTCTTTCAGGTTTGGCAGAGCTCTCCCTTAAAAAGTTGTGGCCTTTTCTTTTTTCTGGTGATGCATTCTTGGCTGTTGGGAGGAGAAAGATGGGGTGGCATGAGGGAGGGAAGGAAGAAGCAAGCAAGGAAATAAACGGAAGGCTGAGGGCCTTTCCAACTGGAAAATCAATAGTATATGAGTATGCAGTGTAAGTGTGTAATCACAGCTCCCTCCCCTCTGCCCCTTAGCACTTACATTGATGGTGAGTTGCAGGCCAGAACCAATTAATCCTTACAACCTGCTAGGACAATAACTAACTATTAATATTCTTCTGCATGTACTCCGGTTGCTGCACCTGTGTGGAGCCTGGCTGTGCTTGGCCCTCAGCAGTTGACCTAAAACTACATCAAGAGAGCAAGATTCTTTCTGATCATGAGTCTTGCAGCCAGTGCACTGTGTTACCTGACTTCCACTTGTGTGGGTGTTGGAGAGGCTGACTGTGGGGGTATATACTTGAGTGTTTGAAAAAGGAGAGGTTTGCCTACAGGAAGGAGGGATTGTTTATATGGACATCTGAGGGATTTTTGATGTGTAAATATGTTTAGACATGTCATGTGGGTACATCTTCTTGTATGAGTATCTACGCTTTGCCCTGTAAAGCTACTTTGTACAATGGGATCCCAACATCCAGTTTTATTTATGCTTGTGCATATGATCGGTGCATGAAGGTATGACCAGAAAACTTTGAATAGGTCTTTTTTGGCTTTTGGGAATGTGCATGTACAAAACAGAAGATTTTATATATATATATGCATGCATCTGTATTTGAGTGTGTGCATGTGCCAGAAAATGCACAAGTTGTATGGTAAAGATGCTTGGGCAGTGCTAACAAATCTGGTTCAGAATTGTGTTTTGTGCAAGGGAATTGTCGTGAATGTTAGTGCACTAGGTGTATGCAGCATGATTGCTGATAGGAACATCTGCATAGCTATGTGTGCTTTTGGAGTGACCATTATTCATAGCAGATTTGCATCCTATCTTGACATGGCAAGAGATTGTTGCAGTGAAACAGAATTGTCTCTGTGGCTTGGCTGCCCCTCCTCATCCCTCTGCGATAGCCTCAGTGTAAGGTGGCAACTTAGTCATGCTTCAGTCATCTGGGCATGAAATACAGTGTAGAAAGTGGAAAGGACATGTTTGACTCCTACACTTTCATGGGAGAGTTTCCAGGAATAGAAGAAGACAGAAGATAAAAGGAGGCTTTCTTTCATGCACAAGCTGCAGTGTTTTAATTAGACCAACATATTCAAAAATAGTACAACCTGACTGAGCCAACTCTTCTTAGGTAGCTATGCTGTTGTATACTGTATGAGCAAAGGAGCTCTGGGCTGGATGCAACCTGACAGAGTAAACCAGCAAGTCTGTACTCTGGCTGTACCTGCATTAACACAGCCTTGCTGGTTTAACTTCCTTAACAACATGGATTCTGTCCAGCATGGCTGTTTTGTCAAGTCTCAGTTTAGCCAGCTGAGCAGAATAGACCTGACTGCAGGCATGCTCATGTGAGATGTTCTGCACTTCTAGATCTCCTGCAAAGGAAATGAAACTATTTGTCTGGAAGAGTCATGCTGTATTGAGATTGGGGCTTTTATGAACAGTAATTTCCCAGTGATTCGAAGAAAAAGAAATTGATCCTGCTAGATGAAGTGGTGTAAGAGCTGTCTATAGTCTAGGCAAGGTAAGGGAGGAAATGGAACTAAAGTGAGGGTTCAGAACCTCTCCTCCATTTTCATGTATCTTAGGTGCCTACTGATTGGTTTGTGTACTATCCAGCAGCCACAGAGCTGCAACAGACTGGACTGCTGATTAAAAAAAATAAATAATTAAAAACCCACCAGTTTCAGCATGAGGTAAATGAGCTGTGGCATTGCCCCAGAGGGACCTAGAGCTATGGTCAGCAGTACAATCTTTCTTCTCTTTTGGTCTACTCTGTGCATAGAGAAGAGGCCGTTCTGGCTGGCCTTGCTCTCTGTCCTGACATAAATCTTTGTAGCAGCAGCTTTTTCTTCAGGCTTCAAAGAACCTCACAATACCCCTGCTTGTAGGCTCTACTCATCCCATGGTCAACCTGAAGAGTTTCTGATCTCTTTCTCCTTCCTGCTGCCCAAGATGACCCAAACCACCATGAAAATTGAAACAAGATACCCTAAGCTGCCCTGGATGCTGAAGCATTGCTGTAGCTGCTGAAGGAGGACGGTGGTGTGAAACATACTGGGAAAGACAGAAAACTTCAAGCCCCTGCTTTCTTTGCCACACAGCAGGGATATTTAGAGTACCAGCTCTGAGGTTCTTTCAGACCCGGCAATGATAAGTGAGGAGAGGCCTTGAAATTTTTACAGGCTTAGGAAGACCTTGATCAAGAAAAACCCTTCTGGAGCTGCCACCTTTCTTTGGTCCCTTGGTTACCCCACAGATGTGCTTGGAGCTGGCAGGAACCTTTCTGAACCCCACATCAAATTCTCCAGAAGTTTGTTGAAGCAAAGCAAAAAGTTTTGCAGAATGTTTCTACTTCACCAAAATGGCATTTTTCTAATAAGGAATAAAAAGTTGTTGTGTTGGAAAAATTCCAAACTTGAGTTTCAAGTGCAGATTAAGGCACAAGTGCTTAAAGGCTTTCCTGTGATGTGTTATCTTTTGTCATAAGACTACATCAAAGTCTCAACTGTCGTCTAAAACAAAATAGTTCTGAAAATTGTGGCCTTTATAGGTGCAACCAAAAACTTGAAAATATAACCCGAGTACAGTCAGTAGCTGGTATGTCTTGAGTCTGCAAAGAGCTGAAAGAACATCCTCAGGGATATATCATTCTGTTTATTTCTGTGGAGAGTTACATCTGACCTCCTGCTAATATTACTTTGGGAAAGGGTTTGCAAAGGCTATAGTCATCCTGATTCTCTTGACCAAGGGTTAGCAACAGTTTCTCTGTGGGAAAATGCTCAGGGAAATGACTGTTGCCATGCATGCCCTAGTAGCTCAAATGTGGGAGCAGCCTTTTTTTGATAGGATTTACAACTGCTTGATGGGACTGGAACCTAAGGAGTGTTCTGCATGTGGAAGGGTTTTAGGTTACATCACATAGGAATGCTTGTTCAGTGTGGCTTGTGACCATTCCTGGACCGATCACAAATTGTAAAAATGGGTAAAACAGTAGGACAGATTCAAAAGAAGTCTTGTTTAAACAAGGGTTGTAATGGCTGTATTGAAGACCTATCCTCACTTTTGTTTGGAATTGGATTTCCTTGAAAGAGACCTGGCTAATGTCACTGAGGAGGAGGGAATGTCTATTGTGTGGAACTTGTGTGCCGTGGTGATGCTGTGTCTGAGGCACAGGATGAGCATGTGCATGGCTGTGTGTGCATTGCATGTGCGGGGCCTCTGCTGTGATCACCGGAATTACAGTCTAGCCAGATAACGAGCTGTTGTTGTTTACAGCACTTGGTTCCGGGCACTTCAATTCCAGAAAGATGTAAACAAAATTAGAGGGAATTCAGAGGATTGCAAGGAGAATGATTAAGGGGCTGGAGGGACTGACTTGTGAAGAATGCTTGTGAGAGCTAAATATATAGCTGTTTTGGCTAAATGACTAAAGAGGAGCTATGCTAATGATCTAGGCATACTGGGAAGGCATGAAGAATTGTCTAGTGTGGACTTAGAGGTAGAAGAGTCTCTCATAATAGAAAATTTGGAGGAGGAAAGAAAAAATTGGCAGGAGAGAAAAATACTTAATGGAGGAGAGTGATTAGGTGGTGATACAGCTTTGTTAAGAATTGTGGTGGAATTGCTGTCATCTGGGATATCTGAAGTTTGGCTGGGCAGAGCTCTGGAGAATAATCCATGCACTACAAGCTTGAAAAGGTCCCCAGAGAGACTGTCTAGATGCCTTAATAGATTTTTATGCTGTCATTAATTTCTGAATCAGAGTTAATACTTTGAATCTGACAAAGAACCCTATTGTTGAAAGTATTTTTCATTCTTGCCTTGTATTATTTCCTCTGTGATGCGGATACTGGTGCAAGATGCATGAGAGTCTTCTGCTATATTAATAGTTGAAATCCTTGTGATATCAACTGCTTAACTCAAACACTTTTTCCTCTCTCCTTTAGTGGAGTGTTCATTCAGATTTGTCTGATAGGTGGGTGAAGGTAGCCCACTGGATGCCCAATAAGGTGAAAATCCAGTATCTGTAACTTTGTCCTATAAGTTGTGTTAGGCTTTGACAGGTTCCCTGTTGCCACTTGTATATGTCCTGCTCTTCCTTTATCTCACACATTTTCAAAAGGTGTAACTGGACAGTGGACTAGTTCCTTCAGGCGCAGAAATTGATGTGGTTGAGCCTGTAGCATTCCAGGTGTGTCACAAGAGCTGAGCCCTCCTGGAGGGACACCTATGTGAGAGTCAGAGGTAGAACAAGATGATAGGACATGGCCAAGTTGATCAGTGGTGCAGGGGGATCAGCCAGCTGGTTTGCTCTTATCCCTCCTACAAAAGGAACTGAGTAAGTAAAGTGAAATGGGTGGTGTTGGGCGCTTTCTTTGGGAAGAGAACAGACAGAATTGAGAGTGACTTTTGTAATGGATGCTGCACTGGCTGGCGCCATGGATTTCCAGAGGTAAAGGGTATTGCAGCTTCAGTGAAAGAGCCAGGATACATGATGGGAATTATCCAGAATGAAGACCTGTGTCCTGGATGCAGACCCAGAGAGAGTTCATCATAGTTTATTAGCTCAGATGCAGGACTATCCAAATTGCAATCTGTTTCCTGGGCAGGAAGCAAGGAGCACTATTCTGCATTGCATGCAGTCCAGATTGTTCAGTGTTGCTGGATCTTTCCCAGTCTATGCAATGCCTATTGGAGGGTCTCAGCAGCCCAGAAGTGCCAGGGAACAAAGCATAGAGATGGCTGACTCTGGATAGAAATTGTTGCTACTTAGCTTGGACTTTCAACTAGCAGAGTGGGAGAGCTTGTTAACTCAGGTGCAGTGCAACAGGAGTTTGGTTGGTCACTGGCTCTGAATCAGAGATAAGAAACATTGTAGGCTTGAGTTGTCTGCAATGAACTATCTAAATTTTTCATGTTATAATCTTCTCTGTAAGAAACAGATAAGTTCTGCAAAGGATACTAAATCCCCCCCTTTGCCTCAGGTAGAGATTCTGCATTTGTGCCAGAATGGGAAGACAGGGAAATGTGAAAAATTGAGCGAAATATGATGAAGAAGATTAGAGACTCCAAAGGTGATAATCTGTGTTAGCAGAGATGAGTTGCTGTTGAATGGTAGGGTGCCTGCTCATGGAGATGAAGAACTTGAAATACGGTTTCAGAGACCAATGGACCCACTGTTTTCTATGTATTACTTTGGCAACCTCTATGCCCTCTAGTGGCATGACTCATCAAGAGAGATGGAGAACCACTGTTCCTACCATTAATCAATACCAGTCTCACCTAAGAAGTTGGTCTATATGTTTGGAGCCCACAGGATGAAGTTTCTCAGTCCCGGCTCACTGCAGAGAGAGGAGCTGGGTAAGAGCAAGATAATTCATCGAGTAATTGTGTTTGTTGCATGCAGGAAATTGATTTGTTACAGCACCTTGGAATCATTGTTCCGTATGATTTTTGCTAATCTCATTCTAACCCTGGCAGAACATTTGTCGCTTTGCACCCAGTGGTTGAATCAGACTGTGATGCCGCTGCCTCCTTTAGTTGCTGGTGCAAAGGTGTAGCAGCAGGTAACCATGAAACAGATGTCTGCAACTGGGTGTACAGGATGGAGCTCTGGGTCTCCCCTGTAGGTTGCACTAACTGTGACTCTGAAAGGAAAAGAGAGAACCCAGACTGTTATAAGGAAGTGGGGAGTTGGTGGCAAATTTGTGGTTGTATTACTGTGTGCTGAACTTCTGAAGAAAAATCTAAGCATTTCAAAGCCAAAATAAAAAATAACCTAGGTATTCATCCTCTAAAATTCGTGTTTATATTTCTAACAGTATCACTATCTAATCGCAGCCTTCATAAAAGTGAATTTATTTTTTTGTTTTTCTGTCATTCACATATTTGTATGAAGTGAAAAAAGTGGATTGACACCATTCATTCACTGCTTTTGTTAGTAGCCAGAGCTGGTGCTGTATTAATGATCACATAAGTACTTAAACAGAAACTTTTTTTGGAAATGTGTTGTTTAATGAAAACTTTTACAAGGACGGCTGGGATGGCCTTTCTGAAAGAAGTGAAGACATATTGCACTGGCTTAAAATTACAGACATTTGAATCTCTGCTACTGTTCCAAAATAGAACAGTGTCTGGAGTGTGTTATCCCACAGTTCAAAAAGCACATTAATCCCTGGCTCTGGCCTGCTTTGGAGAGGTCTGATTTTTCTCTCCAAGTTGCATTTTTAGCCACCATACATGTCAGATTTAGAGCTCTGTCACTTCCATCGTTCAGTGGGGCTTGCATTAATTGATGGATAGGGGGTGAGCAAAAAAAAAAAGTTTGCATCTGTCGCACAAACACAGGTAAAGAAGCTCACGCTGCCAAAGGCACGTGAGTTCCCGGTCTCTGTGCTTTGGCTTGCTGCACTGGAGGGCAGGCAGTGGGGGAGCCCCCACTTACCGCAGCAGATGGCTGAGAAGTGCTTGTTGGCTCTGTGGGCAGAGGTGGCAGCAGCAGCACACTGACTTTGCAGGTATCTCAGTAGCCAATATTGGGAATGGTGCTTTGGCAATAGAAAGAGAGCTGACCAAATCCCTGTGTATGGCCCTTGGCAGTTTTGGAGGCGGGCAGCTCTGCTGCATTTGTAAAATGTTCAGTGTGTTGTCTGCCCTGCAGCCTTCAGTCAGTGTGGCCAATTTGGTTTTGCACTGATGTTGGCTCCCTGCAGCTGCAAGGAAAGGGAAAGCATGGGTCTCTTCTTTGAGAGAATTTAAACTTTAACCAAATATCCCAGTTGATGTTTCCTACTGCTGCACCTTTATGACCAAAGCAAGGGACTAAAGATGTACTTGCAATAAACCAGCGTGGTCCAACAGCTTCTATGATGTCTCCCTCCTGTGCCATGGTTATACTGAGAAAGTATGACCTAATGTTAGTTAAAGTCCAGTGCAGAATTCATGGTTTCTGAGTTCTGCTCTGTGGCCTTAATTCTTGTTGTGGGATAGAAGTTTGCCTAACACCTCTTGAACAATTTTTGCTTTTGGGGAGTTATTTTGTGGGGAAAAAAACAAGGAAAAAAAAACAAACCAAGCAAACCCGTAAGGGCTATTTGTCTGTTTTAGGCAGACCCAATGTGGAGTCCCTAATCCAATTTCATGGAGCAGAGGCTTCAGGCTGGATTTACGCTGTCTCTCTCTAGGAGGTTAAAGATGTGTCGTTCAGTGTGGTTGTCCTTGGCAGTACCTATTCCAGCTCGAGGCTACAAAAATCCTAAGCTGGTACATATCTGTGAGGGGAAGAAAAAGGGGATGAGCTGTAACATATGTGCCCTTTGATGAAAGGCTGTTCTGCCCTCCTGAGTGAGGATAGCTTTAACCTTCTGCTTTTTTGTGGAACTCTGAAATGCAGTTTGTTCCTGTCTTGATTGTTCCTTTTGTCAAGGGTACTCTGAACAGAGGGTCATGGATTCTCCCCAAGCAAATTTCTTATGGGTTCTGATCTGGGGCTTAAAGGTAGCATCTGGATACACAGGCACATTATTTAGCTTGCAGAAACTACAGGGCCAGTTATATGAATGCAAGAAGCAAAGCATCTACCCAGATTCTCAGATTCAATAGTGTCTTGCAGTGCAGGCTGGCAGTTAGAAGAAACACTCTTTCATGCATAAACTTGGGCACCTTTGAGTTGCAAATGACGAAGGGACCATAAAACACACATTGCCACTTTCATGGGGATACATTTAAAGCTAGAACTGCACTTTCAATTAACTCTACTGTATGTGGCCGAAGTCGACAGTGCATAAAACTTTGATAATTCCACATTTTAAAAATGTATTGGAAACTCTAATTCGTATATCTTCACTGAAAATTTCATGAATTGCACATTTCCTGGTGTTAGATGTTCAATGAACTTAAATTATGCAGCAATTTACATCTAGAAGGTTTGCTTTAAAACTGAAGACTGGCTACTTCTCTTCTGGATTGAGAACAGCTTTTTCTTTTTATTCCTCCAACAATTGGAATGGACACTTTTGTTTGGAAATTGTTGAAGATCTCTACTGACCACTTAGTAGCAAAACACTGATGTGAGGAAAACATGTAAGGAATCAGCATATAGCTGGACACAACTGTATCCCTCTGATGTTGTCTTTTTGTTAATTTCATGGGTATTAATGTTGGATCTATTCAGAAATTGTCCAGCAAAACTTTTCCGTTTTTTAACGTATTTTCAGCTTATTGAGGAATTTGAGATTAGAGGGAAGAGCAAACTTGAATGAAACAGTTTTGTGTAATTCCAGATGGCAGTTATTAGCAACAAATACTTCCTGTACAGGAGTAGTCAGGTTGCTGGGAATATGTTCCTAGACCTTAGAGTCCAAAGGTGCACTCTCAGTTTGAGAAGAAGAAAATGTGGGGTGTTCTGTCCATGGATGTGGATGAGTTCCTGGAGTACCTTAACATATCAAGCAGAGTACTATTTTCGTGCCCTATCCTCAATTTGTGCCTTTATCTGAGTGACCTTGAGGGAGTAAAAATGTGGCGTGAAGAGGGGGGGATTTAAACAAAACTCCCTGGAGCCCTTTCCTCCCTTTCAGTAATCTCATTTCAAAGTTTTTCATGGTTACCCAAATTTCTCATTCTCCATGTCCTTACTGCGACCAAGATGAGAGTATAAGCAAGTTCTACCACACTTCTGCTTCCCCAGAAATGATCTCTATGCTCAACTATGGATGAAGAATAAGGAGATAAAAATTGGAGCTCAGTGTATCTATGGCAGTCCTGGGACAGGTCTGCTGCTGACAAGCATTCATTCTTGAGGTGATCTGTTGCCTGTGACTATGATGGTGTGTAAGAGAGGCATCTTAAAATTACCTCAAATATCCCAAACAGTGCTTCTAATGAAGGAGGTAACTTGCACTTTCTCCTACAATACTGCTTAGTGATTTGCATGACCAGTGATATCTAACCATATAAAAAGGTATGATACACCATATACTTTCATTTGCAAATAACTCAGGGAGAAAAAAAATAGTCTGGGCGCTGTTAATCCCAGCTGACCATGTACAAAGCAAAGGTTAAGATATTTCTCTAAGGCTGTGAGCTAGGTCTATGGCAGAGCAGAACCTGGATGACTCATTCCCTGTATGGTCCCCTTAAACAGCACTCCTACAATGGGCAGTGCTGGGTGACACAAAAGGTGAAGCAGAGAGCTGTGAGGTGCAGGGAAGTGGTCAAGGAGAGGGAAGGCTCCCTGTTGTCTGTTATGAGATGCATGGAAGGTGTCTGAAGGAAAGAACAGGGATGCATTTGGCAGTGGTGCAGGGCAGAGGGGAACATAAGTGTATCTGACAAGCTTTTGAAGCACTGTGTGCTTAATGGGAGCTCCTGCAAAGACACAGGCTGCGTAAGCCATCAAGAGAAGATAGCTTCTCCCAGGGCCCTTGCAGCTGCACCAGGCTATGATAACAGAAATTAACTTCATCTCCTTTGTCTTGCTTTCCTAGAGCCCCAGAATAGTAGTTATGAAAACAGTGCTGTTTAATATTGTCTTTGATCGAGCAATCCAACGGGAGCCCTGGGCTTGTTCTGCTTGGCTTTGTTAGTTTCAGACCCCAAGGCAATAAGCCGTTGCCTTCAAAGCCCAGGCAGGGCTGCATTAAAAGTGAAGCATGCAGCAGAAATCCCAGTTTGTCAATTCAAATGGCACTCACCTGGCAGCAATGCCTGTATATTTAAATCCACAGCGAAGTATGGGAAGCAGGGCACACAGTTATCCCCTCTGGAAAGAGCATGTCTCGGGGTCTAGAAAACAAGGCAACATCCTCAAAAGACAGCAATGCAGGGTAGATTTTTTCTGTTATTATCCAGTTTTGGTATGTTGCCTTTATTTGCTGCCAATTGGTCTGCTGGTACACTACAGCCTGGCAGACTCCAAACTGTGTGATGCAGGAGGACAACATCACTGAAGAAAAAAGTTTCTGTTCATCTCCTTCACCTCCCTGTGGTTAGAGATGTTACAGCTTTTGTTCAGCAGCCATGTGGGCACTGCTTGTACACCTTGGCCCAGACCTGCATCCTAGTTGGGTATAAGCACTGGGAATCACTGAATCTGACTGATACAGTTACCAAGATTCAGCTCTTGGAGATCTCTGATACTTAACACAGTATGAAGGCAGTTACTGGAAAAGGTCAGTGCTAGTGATGGTGTGCAGGGGGGCTTATGAGAACCAGAAGGGTAGAAACCTCATCTGTTTCTAGATGGGTGGTTATCTGAATGCACTATAACCCATGTTGATGCAAGTGTGGGGACTAATGGTGTCTCTGCAGGCAATGCTGAGAGATGGAAATATGTGCTAAGGCAAGGACTGGTGCACTTTTTTGTTTAGTCTCTTTGATTGCTTAATTGTGAGACTCAGTCTATTTTGTTTTCCCCACTATGTAAATCAGGGACGTTATCAGTTTTTGTTAAGTAGTTGTATGAGGATCATGTGAGTTATAAATACAGCTGTGATTCTTGATGTCTTGAAGAGCCCCCTTGTCAGTTTATTTGGGACAGTTGACCATTATGTTTAATCCAAATCATCACATCTGTATGAACTGCACATAAAGCAGCTTTGGTTATGAAATGTCTTGACACCTGATGTGCTACTTTCCTCTTATTATGGAAAATATGTGGTGTAATTGAAATAAAGGGGTGCTATGGGTATAATATTTTAGATATACAACTTTATTATAATAAAATTTGGGAAATTGGAGAAGCAAGATAATATTTCATATGATAAGGATAACACCTGCAGTCAGGATAAGATTTAGACAGGCCGCATATGCACTTCGGTATGCTTTCTCAAATCTGACATAAACCAATTGTTGTTCAGTTTCCAGGACCAGGCGTTCCTGAGCATTGTTAGAGAAAATAGAACAAGAATCTCTATTCTGTTCTAGCAGTGCTTGTCCTAGCACTACACATTGTTTTGTTATGTGCAGTGATGCTCGACACCTCTCTTCGGTTTAGCAGATAAGCAAAAGGACTAACCCCACAGTGTGCTCTCCCTACATTTTAGGAAGGATCAGCAGACACTCTGGACAGGAGTTGGAGCTTTTCTGAGAATCTGCTTCATTGCTTGCCTCTTGAAATTTTTGGTATTTCTCTGATCACATTTCGATAGGACTTCTATTTTCTTTTCTGTTCCATGTAAAGGCAACACAGTGACAGTGAGAAAATGTCATAGATCAAACAAGCAAGAGGAGCAGAAACAACAGCGGAAGTTATTTCAGTTAAAGGTAACTGAGAACTACAGAGGAGAAAGCTGCTTTGCTGTGGTGAAATCTGTGTTCTCTCTCTAACCCTACTCAGAGGCGACCGTGATTTAAAAGAGCTCATGCAAGCGTGAGTGACCCCAGGCTTAGTGCTAAGAGACAAGACTTAGGGGTCCCCATCTAGCTTTGTCCTTGAGGAACTACTCCTGTCTCTGCATTTCAGTGTCCTCTTCTGTTAAAAAAATATAGGAATTTTGGAGAATCTTAAGTGGAGGTTCCAGATAGTCCAATGTTGAAGAAGTACAAAGAACTTCAGATTGAGTTATTGGAGAAAAGATTCAGCATGTAACTTCTAGCTTCCGTCCTGGATGTGTAGGAGGTGGATGGAGAGTAAAGGAGGCTGGAAATTAAAATAAGCCAATATCCTAAACTATATTTTAATTGAATTTTCATTATCTTCACCTTGGATATTATCATACCAGACATTAAACTCATGCACATTATTCTGTAACCATATACTATCTACAGTAAAAGCACCAGCTATTAAAATGGAAGAGTATAAAAAGCTCTCTCAGTATGCCTTCAAAATTGTTCGGTACTGTTTCTTATGCAATCTTTTCTGTTGCTGAAAGCTTAGAAGCCTGGAATTAAGTAAAGGAAAAGCCTTTTTAGATTAGCAAGGCAGTTCCTCCCCACTTGACCAGTGCAAGCTCTTTCAATACAATAACAGATGAAATCAGCCCCCTCAAATCCATGCTGTTTAATTACAATGGAAAGCCACAGTATTTCAGAACAGAGAGATATGGGTTTGTTAAGATACTGGACTGATCCTCAGGGGGAGCTGAGCTTAATTCCTGCCTTTGCCACAGGCTTTCTTTAAGTCAGTCCATTAATCAGTTTGTGCCTTAGCTTACCTGTCTATGCAATGAAAATGAAGACAAAGGAAGTTCCAGGCCTGTCTTCTTCCATGCATAAAAGATGCTTTCTGTGTGATGGGTCCCAATCTTCTCTCTGTTCTTTTACTATTGTTTAGTATAAAGGTGTCTACTTTCTAGAAGCTTCTTTCACCTGGTCCTGGCTCTTTTTTGATTTTTTTTTTTTTTTTAGCTGCATGGATAAATGTGTTACTATACTGATTTAAGCTGAGACAAAGTCTTTGCCATAATAACTTGCACAAGTTAAACCTATTGGATCATTCAATCCATCTTGCCAATTATCCTCACATGTACCATGTAGAGCAGAGTGGTAGTCTCTGAGTAGGTAAGGATGCAATTGGATTTTCATTAGGAGGCTAATCTTTGTTCCTTGATACTCATCATAGACAATAAAGAATTGGTCAGTTTTGGGGATGACTTAGATTTTTTTTCTTTTTACTGAGGTTGAAGTCAAATGGATGATATTTTCCTGATTTTTATGAGTAAAAGCCCCCAAAACAACATATGGTGTATGCCATTTTAACACAAGTATTGATAAAAGCATAAAAAATTTCTTTCCCACCTCTAATTGTAGTAACAAAAAAGTAAAGGGGAGGGGAGGGAGAGGTATTTTTGTTCTCCTGGAATTGTTGACTCAAGATAACACAATTGGATCAAGGTGAGTTGACTAGGTTCTAGTTTTAAAAATTAGAATTCCAAATAATGAGATCAAAATGGTTCATTGACTTATTCTAGTGAGCAACTTCTGGATGTGTAGGCTTTCATTAAAAAAAACATGTAATGCTGTGTTTAATCCTGTTTTTAACACTCTCTCTAACCCTTTTCCCATATCAAGAGGAAACGTGCTCTTATCACAGGTCCCTAGAGAGGTCTGGTATTGGTGAAAATCCAAAAGTTTCCATTAAAAGCTAATTAGAGAAGCTGATTGGAAAATGCCACTTATGTAAATTGTCATTTTCCAGACATTCCTCAGTCCCTGGGACCTTCCTTTGGTGGGGGGAAAGGTTAGACAACTACTCTTCTGTGCTAACTTTCTACATCCAGGAGAATAGCAAGAAGAATGGTCCCCTCTTGTTTTGCTCTTTGAGTATCAAAGAGCATGGCTGTACCATTCCTCTCTCTCCTCAAGCAGTTATAAACTGCAGCGATTTTGGTGCTGTGCATTGGCTGGATCACAGGAAAGCAGGGATTGTGATGTACTCTTACAGTAAGGACATGCAGAGAGCAATGGAGAAAAAGGATGTGAGGAGAAGATCACAAGGACACCATTGAAGCTGAGCCCATTGGTGCCCCTTCCCTGGCTGGCCAGGGTCACATCTGTGGTTCACCAAATGCATTGGGATTTTATTGAAACATCCTTTTAAAAGCTTTTATTATGCACCATTCTCACCCCACCTTTTACCTTCCTTAGCTTTTGCAAGATGTCTGATAAAAACAAAGGTCCTTCAAAACTCCACTCAACCTGAGCTGGCATTTTCTTGTGTTTGCAACAGTCTGATGAGACAATGAGTGAGGGAGGTTACCACGCTTCTCATGTATTTTGTAAGAGGAAGCAAAAATCTTCAGTGACAAACTATTCTTCTTATATTTTGTGACAAAGACTGGAAGCAATTCTGTTCAGTCACTGAACTCACCTTGACTCATCTCACGCAAATGTCGTAATTCAGAAGTTCTTAAAAAGTGGTGTGCAATACATAGTCACTGTCTATGAATCTGTACCAGCTGTGGTGTTTTCAGTTAACTGATGGCAAAGGTGCAGGGTATCCCTTGGGAAATAAGAGGCAGGCTCTGAATTATCAATTCAGTAATTCTGAGGCAATAGTTCCTTTGCCAGGAACAAGGCTTCTGTACTGCTGGTCTACTGTGTAATTAGTGACTAATGGAACGACAACCCCCAGTATATTAACTGCTATTGTAGCTGTATAGAGAGCATTGTTTTCTGTGACAGACATATAAATTGTGTGCAACTATGTTGTCCCTTCCAGAGCAGGGACTCTCTCTCGAGTTAGCTGTCAATAATGA
Source organism: Grallaria varia (assembly GCA_013396735.1). Classification (NCBI taxonomy): domain Eukaryota; kingdom Metazoa; phylum Chordata; class Aves; order Passeriformes; family Formicariidae; genus Grallaria; species Grallaria varia. Next base: position 742,809 of record VWZG01008667.1, read on the forward strand.
AATGCAGCTGCTCCTTGAGGACAGATAACATTATCTCTAAGGTCTTGTCTAGGCAGGAGCACACAGAAAAGTTGGTCTGAATTGAGTAACAAGGTGGGTTTCAAGTGAGTTATGTAAAATGTATTAAACTGTTGCGTGCACAAGCACTTGTTTGGAATTAAAAATGGACTTCATTTGATTTTCCTTGAAAGTGAATTCAACTAAATTGAATTAAAGCCATTTTAATGCTAGCTGAAGAGGTGAACGTTAATTCTTCTGTGATCCGTAGTAGAAGTTCAGCATGTTATTTTCCTAAGAAGAGGGCAAAGGTTCTCTTGGCAGTCCTGAATATGGTGCTGAGCAAATGTGAAGGTTGCCTCAAGTATCCATTTTAACACTCTGAAATTCAGTGGGAATTTCATCCCTTCATACCTCCTCCTCTGCCCCGGGCCACCCTTCTCTGAATCCCCTGTGTAACTAGTGCAGAAGGCTAGTGAAAGTGTACATTTTTTGAAGTCTTTTTTAGTAGATCCTAGTGACTTAAATCTTCCCTATAGTAAAATGGAAGCACAAAAAAGGATAAGTAATTTCCACACAGAAACCCATCATGAGGTGCCTGTAGAATCCAGCCTGAGATCTTCTGTGACTGGCACCAATGCTTGGATGCTCTGTCAGTTTGCAGATTCTCAATGTATAAGGCTGGGAATTTGTGTCAACACTCTCTTGTTTGAATCCTCTTGTCTTTCTGACAGGGATCCTTGGTCTTAAAACTGTGAAAGGAAACTTTTATTTTTCCCAAAATTAAGATAGGGCAGCCCATCTAATGTATGTGCTGTTTGGCATCTTTTTGGAAGCCTTACTGAGAACGGATGTTTCCATTGCTGAAGGTCTTTTCTTCTGACCTACAGTCTTAGCTTTTCACTGGGTCACACAGGCAAATGGTGACTTTGGGACTCTCATCACTGTGCAGTGTGGCTGAACTGAAAGAATGTAAGATGAGCAGTTGGAGTGTGTGGAGGAGGAAAGCCAAGCCCTGAGATCCCTTTGAAATGCAGAGAGCTTTTCACAAAGTCACGTTAAGATGAACAGGCAGGCCCTGATTTGAAATGAAATAAACCTTTGGAGCCCTGGAGTTTTAATGTTCTGTTGATGAATGGATTCTGTTCTTATTCAACCCACTCTTGCATGATGAAGAAAGAAACTTTTTCTGTGAACTGACCTGCATTTCTTTCAACTCTGCCTTTCTAGATGAAGCTGCAGTGAGCTCCCAATTCGGTGACTAGTTAATCCTGGCCAGGAGTTAGGAAGACCATTGGTATTGACAGCCAGAATTGCATTAATGGAGGAGATCTGTATTCAGCAAATTCAGTGAAGAATTCCCTTTATATTTCTTGAAACATAGTTCTGCATTTCCTTAATGCAACACACTACACTAGTCTAAGTACTTAAATCTACATGGGCTCTCTTCTGTTTATTAGCAGTAGCAGAGCCAATTTTTATACACATCATGAACAGTAAGTCAGAGGCTAATGATAGCATGTATTTTCATTTTTTTTTTTACTTTGCTGGGAAAGCCAATGTTTTCTTGAAAACTAACGGATGCATTTTCAATGCTTAACAATAGAACCTCAGCTTAAAAGGTCCAGGCGTTGTTTAGATGTCACTGTCAGCTGGGGGGATGTCATCTAGAATAGAAAAGCCACCAAACTGCAAGTAGGAAAAAAACCCTGTACTGCAGCTTCAGCAGAGCAGCCTTTGTGTGTGTTCTCTATCTATGGGTTTGAACTCTCAATTTTCAGAAATCCCAGGTGAGGAGGTTTTAGTTCACCCCCTCTCTCAGCAGGTCTGTATTTCTGGCATCTCCTGTCTTCCAAGTGTTTGTTCTGTTGATGGTCTCACTGGTTGCTTTGTCATGTGGTTTGAATTTAGTGTTAAGAGATTTGAGGGGGTAAAAATAATGTTCTGTCATTTTGCACTCGGTCATCTTGAGTGAATGCCTCTGGCAAACTGCACTTTAGAAGTCTCCTCATGCCGTATCGGTACGTTTCTAGTGTGTTCAGGCATAAACTCAGCTCTTAAAAAGTTTTGAAGTTGACATTGTTGTTCTGATTGTTGGTATGCTGCTTTTGTGGTTTTATTTGTTGTCATGGAGGTCATTATTAAAGAGGCACCACCTTGTGGCAAGTGACAGCCTCCTGTCTGTTCTGTATAGTACAGAGGAGGTGATTGACTTGTTTTAAATCAGATATTGCTGTGAGGTTCTGTGATATACATTGACTTTTTAATGAGAACTCTTATATCCTGATAAACATGAGGCCAAAATTCACTGTTTGTTTTCCAGCTCTAAGAATCCTGGAAACATCCACTGTGATCCGACATTAATTAATCTGTATCCCAGTCTGGCACGCGCAGCAAGCTCTTATTGTTTTAGGTGGATATCGGAGGCACGGGCACCCTGACTCATGAGGAGGAGGACAAGCTAATGCAAATACTATGTCAATGGTTGCACAAAGCTTATAGGATATAATTTGTTGCAGTTTGACATACCCATGGAAATTACCAAACGTAGTCTTTTGTTTTCTGTGCTGTAGTCTCAAACTTTTAAACTCTGTTTTTCTATGTTTTTTTCTACATACTGCTATGCAGATTCTCATATTGGCTAATACTGAGATTGTCTTTAGAGGAGATGCTCTATTTAGGCAGGGCAGAAGGGATTCTGGCAAGTGAAGGATTGGAGACTTCATCTTCTGATATGATTTAGGTATACATGGATACAAAGATAATAAGATTAACTTTTTCTGTAACCATTTAACTTCACTTGTGGATATTTATTTATATTGCTTTAAACTTGACTTTTTGTGCACTAGATTTTTAAGCTACCATTAAGGCATCTAAATAGCCTTTAGAAATCTGGGCTTTGGTCACTCAGAAGGGTAGAGCCCATCAGCTGTCAATGAGATTTGAGCTGCGTTGCATCTAAGTAATTTCTGAAAATGAGTCGTTGGTCTGTGAAATGCATGGGTCATTCAGTGAGAACTAACTTGCAGAGACTGCTGAGGTGAAAGAGAGAAGCTCAAGGCAAAGGAGAGAGGAATGACAAGATGGTGGAATTGCTGACTTTTGGTTCCTTGGCTTGAGTCCTGGTCTGAACTATTCTAGAAAACAATCAAGAAAAAAATTTGTCTATAACATCCAAACTTTGGGGGAGCTCATTGCTAGTAATCTTGCTTGCCTGCAGCGTCCTTGTGACAAGGGTGGATAGATAGGCCAGCAAAGCTATAGTGACAGATTTAACATGGTTATGACTCTTAGTGTTTTCTCAGTGATCTTTATTTTGTGTTCCGAAATCCATAATTACAGTTCAAGTAAACCAACAGAACTTAAAATTTGCAAAGCTCTGAGTGTTGTCTTCCATTACTAAGAAGAAAAGCGTCATATCCTGGCCTTTTTGATACATGTTAAAGGCATAAATTGAGGGAATAATTAGGTATGTTTCTGCAGGGCCTTTTCTTCTTCAGAGATCTGATTTTTTATTTTATTTTTTATTTCCCCAGGGAATTTCCCACCCCTTGCACCCATTTTGTGTGTTCTCCCACACAGGATGGCTTACGGAAGAGACTTCCAAGTTGGCAAAGCCCGACAAGCCCTGGGAAGGAATAAGTGGGGTCCTCATTGTTTCAATTCTTGGCTTCTATCACATATGAAGCAGTCTTGGATACTGCTGCTCACTTGGACTGCCTTTTTCTTGCCCTGTAATCTCTGCAAGCAGACAAATCCTAGGATGTGGCTACTATATGAATTAAGGAGTTTTCTTCTGTAGGTTGATCGTAAGTCATTGTTGCAAATAAAATTGGCTATTTGGCGTTTAAGCTTCAATGACTTTTTGCAATTGGATAGCTCTTCTGGTGAGAGTGTAACCGAATTACCTCTATGGATAGGGGCAGTAGCAAGACTGAGAGGGAACAAAAAAGGAAACCTAGAGAGCTCACTGAACTGAGACCTTTCTCTTTGTAGGTCACACAAGCCTTGCCTGCAGTGTCATTCCTAGAAAAATCAGGCTACTGTGGGATTGATTGGTTGAGGCCAGAGCTCAGATGTAATTTTCTCCGGTCGCATTCAGAAGAGCCCAACGTAATTGATTTCGCGTGTACTCCTGCAGCTCGCACAGCCCAGCGGTGGAGGGTGTGGCTGTGTCCTGCTCCGGCTCATTTAACTTGCTTGTGACCCAGGGCTATGGCAAATTAGGGTTTGTCCCTTTGAAATGGAAAGCAGTTGCCATTTACAGTATGCTGACTGCATTATCGGTCATCAGCATGCAATGGGGAGAGAGCCCTCACAGAAATAAGTCTTCTAAAGGGACTTGATTAGATGTCAGAGAGAGGCAAACAACAAACCCAGGACATTGTGCCAGTACAGGTTGTGTTATTCTGCTTGTTTCTCTAGCCAACAAATATTTGAGTTCTTGCTATATTTTCACCAGGAAAACTTTTGTAAATATTCATATGTATGCCCCGGGCCCAAGTGGGTTATTTTGGTTTCAATCTAGCAACTCCAAACTGCACGGAATGGATAGGGGTAGAAAATGGAAAAACAGTAGCCAGTCCAGTGTACAAATACAGATTTGAAAATCAGGTTGCTATGGTTTAACATGCTACTGCTAATCAGCTGGGCTGCAGTAATTCCCCACTTTTAACCCATTCCATTATCCTACTGATGCATCTACCAGAGAAGAAGGTTATTTGGCTGGAGTCAAAAGGTGCAGTTCCACTGTATTCATCTACTATAGGCTTCCTTGCAACCTTGGACAGGTTGCTTTGCTTCTTCCTGACCTCCATCATTTATCAATAATGGGATGATAATATCCAAGGATTTGTTCCACAAATACTACATTCTTTATATATCATGTGATGTCTGTAAATGCCTATTTATGCCTATTATACCTTTTAATAACTGTTAATGGAGGGAAAGATCAACAGTCCTTCATGTTTTGACTTGCCCATATACAAACTGGAAGGATGTGTTCTCTGATCCGTTCATGTGAGCAAAACTCAGCTGGGAGCACCAACTGCAGCAAAGACAATGCATTATGCATAGGGAGAAATTTTTATAGCCATATCGTCTCTGTTACAAGATCATCCATTCTTATCTTCCTGTGCCTCTGTCTTTGCAAATGATGGATTTGTATGTAGCAATTGGCTCTTACTAGATATACCTATAACACACAATTCATCCAAGATACCTAGTTACAGATTTGTACATGCTCCCAAAGTGGAATAAGCAAACCTCTGGTTCTAATTAGAGTTCTAAAGGTAGTATCCTCCCCTACGCCAGTGATTTTATCCTATAGCCTATCCATGGTGGTACTCAAACTCTTGTCTGTGTGGTTATAGTGGTAGTGAAATGTGCCACAAATTTTATAGGCTGCTGGATATGAGGGGGGCGTTTAATTAATTTAGGGATTTCTTGCTGTTTGGGATGTTCTCTTTCAGAGCCACTTCTATTTTTTTATTAATATTTGATTGGCAAGATGAGCATGTCGGTGTTATGAGTTTTTCAATTTTTGCTGTAGGAAGACCTTTAATCCAGCCTTCCAGTGGGGAAATCAGTTGAAATTCCCAGTGACATGTGAGTTCTGTCTGAATGAAGGCCTTGTAGGATGGAGGCCCAATTATATTACTTGACATTTTACATAGTAGTATCAGAATGCTTGTCTAACAAATACAAGCCTGAGCAGAAAAAGCCTGCAACCCAATAAAATAATAACACACACTACAAGCCAATTACTTTCCTGTTAAATTACACAGAGCAGGAATGTACCATCCACATCTTCCGGATGTTAGGTTTGGTTTGGTTTTTTTCATTGGTCAGTTCTAGCCCAAAGGCTAGAGGTTCACTCTCCTGAAGATGACCAATTTTTGTTTCCAAATGTCTCTTTCAATTTAATTAGATTTGGCATGGGAAGCTTTTAGAGATAATTGCCATTTGTGGGAAGTTGCATGGGTCAGGCATTGCTTTTGCTACTTCTCAGGTTAGTACTTAAATAAGCATTAATGGTTTGAAATCTATATTTCAGGCTTGCATTTCATAGTAATCCTGTGCCTGCTAGCAAAAGAAAAGAGAGTTGTTGCTGTTCAAGTTGTTGTCAATGTTTCCTTCATTTGATTTCCTATTCCCACCCCACCCCCCCACCCCGCCCCTGCCAGGGCAGTGTTTAGTGGCTGTACACTTAAAAATGGGAATTTGGGCATGGGTTTGTAGAACTCTACTCTGTGAAGCAGATGCTCATTATGCTCTGTCCACAAAATTCTTCTGTTTTTTCAACTTATTGCAGCAGGGATGATAAAAGCAAGGTATTTAAAGAATTATATTTTGTTATGAAGAATATGGATGTCTCTAATGGTACCATGTCCTCTAATTGCTTTGCTGGAAGGCCTGACAAGTGGGTGCATTCATTTATACTTGACAACTAAATTGCTTCCTGCCGGATAAGTTCACTCCATGTGAGACACTCATGGAATGAATCCTCTTTCAACCTCTTGCCAACAAACAGCACCTATGCAAAGCCCTACCTAGGTTGCGTCTTCTGCAGTCAGTTGGGGGAGGAAAGGAAAAGCCAAGCCACTTCCTACCAATTCTGACAGCATCAAGTGCCACAGGCAGACCCCTGTGCCTTTAGTCTGGAGAATACACTTACCACTTCCCTAGCCCTTGGTGCTGCCTGCAAAATGCAACCATTGATCCCTGGAATGGGCAAAGTGTGGGCCTGCGAAGAGCCCCTCAGTCCACAACCCGGCACAGAGTGGGGTGGCACCGCAGTCGGTATCGATCCACGCCTGAGAAATCGGCGACTGTTGTATTATATAATTATTGATGTAGCTGGAAAATGCCACAGGCGAAGCGCAGCTCACTATTTGTTATGCTGCATTGTCTCTCTCGTCTGCATTGGGCCTCTGTGTTTTGCCTCTTCTGTTCCCATTGCATGTTTATTTATACCGTGTGCCTTTAGCTTTCATATTTCTCCTGTGAATCCAACTTGGAAAAACCAGCTCTAGTTTTCGTTCGGGAGAAGGAGGGGTGGGCTGTGAAGGAAATGAATTCCTCCAGACACTTCTGGAGGCCCTAAGCTGAATACAAAAAACAGGGAGAAGGTGTGAGCAGGGAAAAGAATCTTGGGAAGCAGAAGGCCCTTTTTATCTCAGTGGGGCCCACAGGGACTGCCAATCTTTTATCAAAAGTGTAGACTTTAGAAGCAGCTGTAATGTACAGCCTCATCTGTCATGCGGTTGGGACAAATGAGCTTAGACCTAATTTGCAGTAGCAATTAACTGAAGTCCAGCCAAATCCTCCTGAAGTCCTTTCCGATGGTATGTACTCATGCATTCCTCTAAGGGGTGAAGACAGGCCCACCATAGGCTTCAGCCAATGGCAAAGGAGTATCATCTCCAATAGCCCAGGAGTGAGGAGAGTTGGGTGATGCTACATAAGCCTCGGAGAGATGTCTTGTACTGAGCCCTGCTAATGAGCTTCCCTTGATGAAATCACAAGGAGACAGGTTGCAGGATGGGTCTAAACTGTCTTGGCAAATGTGGAAACAAGAAAATGGAGACTAAAAGAGGCTGACAAAGCTGGAGAACCCACAGCTGGAGGGATATAGAGCAAGAAGTGGGGGTGAGCAGCAGAGCTGGCAGGGAGGAGTTTGTAGCTCAAGTGGTTTGTGTACATGAGCATAGATGTATTTTATGTGGAAGGTTTTCAGGGCAGGAGCAAAGGATTAGACTTTTCCAGGCAGACATTAGATGAGTATTTGAAAACTAAGCCTGTGGTGCACCATAGTGTGTGTGTGAGACCCTCACAACCTCAGCCCCCTCTGTGCCTGGTGCTAGCACACCTAGTATTCACTCACTTGCACTGGAGCAGAAAGTTATTAATCGAAATTTAAAGATAAAAGATTGCAATGTGCAGGATTAAATAACTGCACAGACTTCAGGCATCTGCAGGGCACGGTTCTGTACCAGTCAAGAGAAGACAGACTGGCTAAGGATTTGGGGATAATAGGGCTTTTTGATTATAAAGGTCAGATTAATTTTCAGCTTGTGCAGTGAGTTACCAAACTGTGTATGTATGGGACTGCCCTCTCCTGGAAGAAATATGCTCTGCTCTCCTTTTCTGCTTCCACCACCAACGGAAAACATCATGGTTTTTTTAGTATAGATAAAGTACAGATTGAATCATTGGTCTCTTGTGTGTCTTGACCCAGTGTACCCTATGCCAGAATTGTTGTGTGGCTGAGAGCTGTGGGATGGCAGCTATCCATAGTAGTATTTGTGCTGTACCTCAAAATGGCTGAGCTCTGGGAACAGGTCACTGCTGAGACAGGAAGGTTTCCTGCTGTGAAAGCAACTGTGTAGGGTCAGCTTCCAGGTGTTCCATGGGTCTGAGCTTCAGCAGTGCCTTTTGGCTAGACAGTGGCAAAATGTAAGGATCCTGCAGGCTTGTATGGGCTAAGTGCAAACTCTGTTCAGGTGAAAATCAGCAGGTTGGTGTAAAGGTGGGCTTAAACTTAATTTCACAACCAGAGGTGACTGATGAAGAAAGGCAGAGTAATAGGGCCAACCCTGGAAATGTTTAAAAGCTGTGTGGATGTGGCACTTAGGGACGTGGTTTAGTGGTGGATCTGTGTTAGGTTAATGGTTGGACCTGAGGTTGATCTTAGAGGTCTTTTTCAATCTCAGTGATTCTGTAACATTCGTGCTCTACAGGCTGCAGTTGCTGAAGCTTCTGCAAAAACTTCTGAGTCTTCAAAGGCAATATAGCTGTTGCCTTGGGAAAGTAGTCAGGCCACAGCCAGAAATCCCTCTTTGGCATTGGTGGGTGCTCTCTGAGAACAGAGAACTTAGTTTATTCCCCAACCTGCAGTCGCCATTGGGGTGATATTTTAAGTTGGTGCTTTTATTGCTGTTCGAAGAGGGCCTATTTCTACTTGACGTAGCACTGCAGTGTTCTTCCAGCTTCAGCTCCAGGATAAAACACAGTGCCACCCCACACCTTGGAGCAGCCATGCTGCTGTAGGGAGGCAGCAAGCAATCAGCAGAGATTCACTGAGGACTGCGATGCTGTAAAATAGCCTCTCAGCACAAGATACAGGGAGGTGCTTACCAAGGTGACAGGGAAACTATACATTTCTTTTTTCCAATACATTAATCAAAGTGCCTGTAGTTCCCATTCCGGTGAGGCAGGTGAGACTCTAATAAATATTGAGCGGGGAAACTTGATCTGTATCCAGGCTCTCCTAGCATTTTCATAAATAAGAAGTTGCAAAACAATAAAATAAACCAGTCTGCTTCCCAGCTGCTTCTCTGTGAGCTCTTATTTGTGGTTGCAGGGCTGAGCAGCTGGCAAGGTTGGCTGAGCTTTGGCTGGGGCTGAGGAATGGGATAGCTGAGACTGGCTCTCTGGGAGAGGGAGGTTTACCTCTTCCCTTTCCTTACAATGGAGTGTGTGCAATGGGGCCTGCAGCTGGATTATTCCCTGACACTGCAGCTGTGCCAAGCTCTTTTCTCAACGTCCCCTTTTGTACTGCCTTGATCTTATTACTGGTGATGGCCTTGGAGTCAATACAGCATTGGTTTCACATCTCAACAGAAGGTGAGCAGAGGAAGCCCTTCACCAGGCCTGATGCTGCAGTCTTTGATTGCTGAGTAGCTCCATCGATTTATGCAGGACTATTCAGATAAAGAAATGTTATGTGTTATATTGCCTTTTTTTTTTTTTTCAGGTAACTCTTTCAGATAGCATGACTTTCATTTTTTCTTTTCAGCTTTTCTAAGTGTGGTTTCATACAGAAACACAGCTTCTATGAGTGTAGTGTCTGGCTGACTTTCAGTCTCCTGTAATTACTGAACATCTTGACTAATTTCAGCTAAATTGAAATCTCAAAGACATTCTTCATGAAAACAGGAGGAAAGTGACCTTGTTAATACTGCAGTTGAATGAACTCAGCTGTATGTTCGGACAACAGAGACTACCCAGAAAAAATGTCAGTGATGTTGTAGCAGGAAAAGCCTCTCTCAGACTTTGACCTCTCTCCCTATCCCCAAAAAAATCCCCCAAACCAAAAGCACATTCCCCTCCCAGTCTGCCCTCTCCCCTCACCAAAAAAAAAAAAAAGAAAAATCTACTCCAGTTAACTCCACACACACCACTTACCAACCCTCTGAAAAACAAGCGTCTCAAATTCCAGCACTTACAGAAGAACTTGCTAGGACTGTTGTGGTGCACTTCCTTTCTTGCCAAGATACTGTTTGCCACATTGGGCTACTGATCCCCAGGGGTCTGTGTGATTCATTGCATTTTTAAGCTCATGACTCAGAGGAAAGTGTCTCTGACTGGAGATACATTGATATCTTTTGGGGTGGGAAGGTTGGGAGGCAACAATCCTTTGAAAATCCACCTAGATTTCTGAAACCTTAGGATTTGATGGGTTACTCTTATCCCACTCTACCCATAAATAGGCACGCAAGCAAAGTCTTGTTAAGACAAGGGACTTGAGGCTCAAATATTACAGGTGGATGACGATGCTGAAACTGCCTGTGCTGTGTTTTTACTTTTTTTTTTTTTTCCCCCCCTTAGATGGTTCAGGGTGATGTTTACTCAAATTTCATATAAAGTGGTTAGAGATCCCAGGTGCTCTAGGAATCCAAAATAAACTTGTTGTTACTGGTGCTCTTTTAATAACATTAGTGGATATAGTGCTTTCTGTTCCTTTTTCAGAAAGCTTTTAAGGTTCACCCGTGTTAATGTAGTACTTTGACCCCTGCTAACTGAGTTTGAGATTAAAAAAGATATTTATGTGACTCATTTGTTCAGGCTTCTAGACTATCATGGGTGTCAGTGCGATTAAGTGCCTGCCGATGCTCATGCCTCTGGTTCTGGATGTCTTCCTGTTCTGCAGAGGGTTTGGTTTGAGGGAGAATAAATGATCATGGTAAATCTGGGACTTGGGTTGAATAGAATTCTTGGTTCTCCCTGCTTTTGCAAGTGCAGAGTAAAGGAGCCAGCCCACAGTGTTTGCTGAAGTGCCATGGTCCCATTTGCTTTTGAGTAGCCTACAGCAATGTACACAATTGAGGATTTTCCCTGGCTTTCTCTAGTACAGGCTACGTTTTCATACACTGCATTTGTAATAAGCATGTGTTGTTTGTTTAAGAACTTAACAGCTATGCCAAATTTCCCTTTCCTTGGCTTTAAATATGTGGCCTAAGGGTAGTTTTATTCCAGCTATCCATAAATAAGAGCATGTTTGTGTTCCCAGTGACCGAAGTTTTGAATTAGATCTGAGCTGCATCTTCAGCTCATGCTGTGTCATGCCAGGTACAGCCAGAGGTAGAGAAGCCCAGGTGCTTTAAGCCACCCTGCATTTTGGTGTGTCAAGAACTGGGCTGTGATTAGTTGCAGAGTTTGTAAAGCAAATTGCTGTCGTCTTGGCCAACAGTCCTGCCCCGGTAATGATGTAAGGAAGTAGACTAGTAGAGAATTTGCTCTGGGGACTTCTGACATGAGAAAAGAATACTCAGCAGATAGAATGAAGACTTTTACGGTCTTCCTTTCTTCAGCCTATCCCAGAGGGATGTTTCTTTCTAACATGAAAGGGAGAGCAGTGCTGCACCTATAAACTTGAGCAGTTTTGAGAGCTGGAACTTTATTACCAACTGTGGAGTCTGCAGGGACAGGACAACTCATGGCTCTGCCACTGGCAGCGTCAGCTGTGGATTGGTGTCTGCAGGGGAGATGAGTGCAATATCCTCTCCAGGGTCCTGCACTTCAGAGGACTCACAGCATCGTGCTTTCCTTCTGGAAAATGAATGAACAACCTCAGTTACGTTACCAGCACCGCTTCCCTCAGCACTCTAGGTTTCCCTCGGTGGCATCCCATCCAAGTATTGACTGGGGTGAACATTGCTTATCTTGGGAAATCAATGAGATGGCATCCCAAGGTACTGCAGTAAGAAGACAAGCAAGGAGATATGTATCTACCTCCGACTTTTTTTCACTTCAATAAATGTTTCCCTAATCCAATGGCATTGCAACAATTTGCAGTAATTACTGTGGCTGCATCCATCTCCTTTGATTTAATCAGACAGATATTACATGTTAAGTATCAATTGATTATTAAAAGCATATTTGCTGATGCTTCCAAATCTGCAAAATGACACACAAACAGTTATTTACTGCACAGCTATTGGAGCTCGGCAACTTGACTTGCTTTTTACAATCAGTATTTATTTAACATGCAGTGACCATCCAGTCCCATTAAAACTAAATGTTTAGCTGTGTTTTGGGCATTTAATTTTAAAGCTTTTCTTATGGTAATATCAAGCAATTACAAAAACCCATTGTCTTAGCAGGCATTTGAAGCTATGCAAACATATTTCAGAAAAGTCACTCTGATAACTTGTTGTGATGTTACCCTGAGTCATCACAGGCAAACCATTATGGTACTTCTAGTAAAGTAGAACTTTTTTGTAATATACTGGTATTTGAGTTTCAAAATCCCTATATGACCTTGTGTTCTCTGAGAGGCTGAACACCCCAACTTATGTCCAAATCTCTTGGGATGTTGGATGTTGAGGGTTCCTTAACTGAGCAGAGTCCAGTTTTCCTATTTGGGAAAAGCAGGTCTGCTCTTTACAACAGGTCTCAGGATGTTTAATGCCATAGGTAGAGTCTCAAGAGGCACAATTTTCTTGATGTTATATTAGCCTGTGGAAAAGTTAGACTACTTATGAAAACTGGGAGTTGTTCACAAACTCTCTTCTTGTCTTCTTTTCTTCCTTTCTCATTGTAGGCTTGGGAGCTCCAGCACATACATTCTCAGTAGCTCCCTTGCTGTTAGGGTAGCTGGGGCAGAGTACCGTACAGAGACTGAGAACCTCTCTGCAATGGAGTAATGTAATTATGAGTTTGGCAAAATGTGGTGATTTGTTGCGACAGTCAAAAACACACATGGGCAGACTCAAGACTTTGTCAGGAAAAGTAAAAGGCAAAAGCACTTTATTCACATACAGCTAGACATTTATAGTATTTTACTACTGTCTATGAGTGTCTCTGCTACCCATCATTGGCTAGGTGATCTTGTCCATCAGTCTTAGTCCATCTTCTGATAGGTGGACATCACCTCTCCTCATGCTGGCAAATCTCAAAACACACTCTTGTTATTCTTGGTTGTTTTCTTCAACTCCTTCCACTTTCCCTGGCCTGGCCCAAGGACACAGGTGGTGTTTTCTGCAGTTTTCCCAGGGCTACAGTTGCATTCTGTCAAGGCTGAAGATGTCTGTGGCCCAATATCCTTCCACAGTGATTGGCTGGTCATAGGTGTTGTGTTGTGCAGTGGTGATGGGCAGTGTGCAGCTGGGTGGGAAGCAATTGGGGTGTTCCTCCATTCAATTCCTGAAGGTACCCTCCCTCTCTTGTCTTTACTCCCAGGCTTGAAGCAGTCAGGATGTGTTTTCTTTTTTTGCCAAAAGATGGTTGAAGGCTTGATGGTAGGGCATGTGTTCCATCTGCCTGCCCTTTCTGGAGTCTGCAGAGCTTTCTTGCAATTCCCTTACGCTTCAAAGCAAATAAATAAATATTTGCAGAGTTATTAAAGATTTATTGAAAATGCCGTATATTTAAACCATCTTGTGAAAAAAATAGATGGCTGAATATTTATTATTTACATGTTAGGCATCCTCTATGTATTTATTTATTCCTCCTTAATCCAATCCATGTTTTATAAATATTGCAAAAGACGCGTCAATAGTACAACAGGTTTCCATTAATCCAGAGGAATAATTAGAAAACACTTAGGATAATTTAGCTCTGTACAAATATTGCATGAGCCTGTGAAGAGAGAAGTTTTGAACAGCCACTGTCATCTGTGTAGCTGGGGCATACGCAAGCATCCCTTACCATGTCGGGCAGGGGCTGGCAAGTGCCTTGGATTGCTACTGTGTTCTATCCTACCTCCTCTGATCACACTTGCCTTGTGAAGAGGTCCTTGAAATAACAAGCCTACTTCTTTAGGGAAGGACTGCAGTATTTAATGTTTTTCTTGTGAAGCAAGATGGTCTCCTACTTGGGAACACTCTAGATTTGTACTCAGCACAGCTGAGTGTGGTACAGTTAGGGTAGTTGTGCAATTATTCTTGCAGGTTTCCCAAAGTCCTTGCCCCATGCTGACAGGTCTTATGCTCAGTGTTCAATTTTACCCAGGGATGTGTAATTTTACTGGGCACAATCTTGTGAGGAGGTGATCAATTATTCTGTTTCCAAAAAATAACAAACTTCTAGTTGTACTTAGATTTCAGGATCATGAGGAACCATCATCCGTAGCTGCTTGTTCCTTTCTCTTTCCCTACCATTGCCTTAGTTCAGAGATTTCTGTGTTCCACTACTGTGGTTGGAATTCTACTTGTTTAAATATTAAAAAAAACCCCGCAAACAAAAAAACAAAACAAAAAAACCCAAACAACAACACCACCGACAAAAAATAGTAGTAGTTTGCTTTGTTCCTTCCCTAGTCCTTTTAAAACTATGCTCACAAGGCAAAATGAAACAGCGTTATTCCCTAGGCTGTGCTGATAAAGGCTTTGACCATCATAGTGCTAAACTTTGACTGGAGAGGACTCTCCTGGTTTTTTCACTGTCCTGTATCACGTAGCCTTTAATGTCAGAAGTGCAGAAATATTTGAATCTTAGTCTCATCTAGTCCAATTGTCTGTGTCTGACACATCAAAAGGGGATTTTAGGTGTGTGAAAGATGTTCATGCCTTCACTTTGAGATTATACACCTGGCTGAAGAGAGAACCTAATCCTTAGCATAGATCAAGCTATGAAGCAAGTGAGTTTTGGGGGAGCTGTTAATTGACTATTACAGCCATATTGCTTTGTGGGTTTTTTTTTAAAGTGAATAACCAGTGTTTGGCTAGATTTAAACGACCACTCATGGAAAGACTGACCACCAGTATGGCTGTAAGCTCAATAAGGGGCAGGAGAGTACCACTTTGCATGTACCTTAGTATTGTGCAAGATCACCTCAGCTATTTTGGGAGCAGAATACTGCGTGGAAAGATGTCCTGTCAGATTACTCAGCTGCCTGGAGAAGCAGAGCACGGTAGCTTGATCAGCAAAGCAGTACTACTGTGTCCACAATTTTTCTAGGACTAAGTTAAATCATTTCATGTGGCACAGAAATCTTTGCTGTCCAGAGCCTAGGGCCAAACAGCTTTTGCCTTTAGACAATGCAGATTATAAATCTTAATGAACCTAGTCTGAGCTCCAGCCTATAACTTAGCATTATGTTCCTAAGCCTATAGCAGGGAAATTGCAGGCTGCTTTGGAACTTTCAGTGGTCCTGTGCAGGGTGTAATTTGACTGTTGTTTGGTTCACTGGAGTTTTTTTGTTTGGTTGGTTTTTTTGGGGTTTTTTTTGCGTAGACGACTAATGCAAAAGAAGACAGACCCAAAGATTAAGGCTGAAGGAATTGACTGTAACATTTGACTAGCGTAAGCAGCCAGCCTGTCTTTTGCCTGAGGAAACAGTGAGACAGGGAGCATGCAGACTTTGTGTAAAACCCTAATAGGAGTAGGACTTAGGGACATCTTATTCCCATGGTGCTGTTAAGCTCATTATTTCACCTCTCTGTTATCCCCAAAGGAGTTTTTCCTAATCCCTTGTTGTTTCCAGCCTTTAGAAGAACGCCAAATCTAAATTTCAGTCATTATTTGCTATATGTTATCTCACAATCCCTGTTGAAGTCAGGGCTGGACTATGGCATTCTAGCTATACAAAGAAGGAGCTAAGGCATAGCTATTTGACTGATATCACATGTGATGTCTCCAGCAGAGCTAATAGCTGAACCTCAGCCTTGTAAGTATCTCCTGAACTGCCAGGCAGAACTCCATCTTCCCTTGCTCTTTCATTTCATTTTTAGTAGTCTGACAACACTAAATGTATGCCTCGCTCCAAAACATGACTGCCCAAATGAACAGTCAGAAAAGAAAGAACTAGATGTGTGTTCTTACTTTAGCATTAGCTTTAGTCCCTGTTTACCATTTACTATTTGAGCTGCTTGTCAAGTTTTTTTGCCTTGTTGGCCTGGGAAGTAATATCCAGCTGTCTTGTGTTTTCATGTCATCTCACCTAGTAAGGTGCATTCCCAGTTGGCCAAAACCTGCTTTTTCATATGGTTTCTCCTGAGCATCTATTATGGCAGATCAGAAAGCTCTGAAAAGGAGGCCATCAGGATAAAAGGAGAATCCCAAAGAGTCAGAAGGTTTGTGCTGGTAAGCTTAAAAACACAATGAACTTTCCTCAAAGGAATGACAGGAAGTTCTGAGCTTGTACAGGAGTAGGTTAGGATTTAGCCTGGCTTAAGTGGGATGGAAGACAAACTATGCTTGCAGCAGGAGATGAGCAGGGTTTGGAATACAGAATGGGAGAGTTTGATCGGAAGCTTGTGGGGGAAACGTATTAAGCGTATAAAAGAGCAATGGACAAATGAGAACAGCCTCTAGAGAAGGACCGTACAAAGATGGAATGAGGAAATACGTGACTTTCTCCGGCGACAAAAAGCCAAAATACAATAGCCAGTTTGGAAACAGTAAAGACTGTGGATCAGTATCAGAGTCCTAAAAAAAAAAAAAAAAAATGCTTAATGCTCTAATGCAACTCACAAAAAGGCTTTTGCACTGAATGTCATCAGTCTTATGGATGGCAGGGCAGCTACTCCATCAGGTGAGACCAAGGCCCAACAGAGCAGTCCGTTATTGAGTTGAAAGCCCTTGGGTCCCATTCTCAGACTGGCACAGTAAGAATAGGAATAGCAGCAGAGCAGGCTGTCTTATTGCAGGAAATCATGTCAATCTATCAGCAACGGAATGCAAAAACTGTATTGACTATGGAGACTTTTAGAACATCCATCTCATTTTTTAAGCCTAGTCCCACACAAACACCTTTCCATCTTTCCTGTTCCTTTTGTTTTGCCATGTTGCAGCAGGCTGACTACTTCTAGAACCCAGTGATGTGTTTCAGCCCATCTTGTGAGAGGATTGAGTTGGATGTATCATAAGAGGTGGTGAATGACAGCTGAGCAGCAGTGGAAGGATAAGAGAGATTTTTAAAATTTAAATCTTTTTTTAGGAATAGCTTGCAGCTGTCCAATGTCTTTCCATGAGTTTTGCATACAGGGAGAATAATAATTTTGTCAATAGAAATGTGATAATAAGAATAAAATCTTTCCCCTTTCTGTATAAAATCTCTTTGCAAAAGAAGGGAGGGCAAATCAGTTGAAGAGGGCCTCTGTCATCTCCCTGGCATAACGGAAGGGTGAGCAATAAAGCAGGAGAAACGCTGCATGGAAGATGCATCCCAGTGTGGGCAGAGGAGACTCTGTGGGCAGAGGTACATTGGCATTAGAATCTGGAGAGAACACACATTGGCATATTCAATGCATTGGCTTTTTTGGCAAACAGCTGAGTTTGGATTAATAAAATGTTCAGATAAAAATCAGGGTTTTATTAAAGTGTGCTCACACAGCGGCAGCACCCGGCCGGGCTCCTGGAACGTGAGCTGGAAGCCTGCCAGCCGTGCACAGGAGTGCTGCTTATCATAGCTGATAAGAAGGTCCTGCTGCGCGAGGGTGTGAAAGGGAGCACGAGAGGAGGCAGAGGAGAGGAATCGAGCAGCAGTCTGCCTGCTTCTTGCCCCAAGCCTTGTTCTGAGCCACGGGCCCATAAGGGTTTACCCTCTATATAAACCCAGTGCACGTTGGAGGAAAAGCACACAGAGGCTTCCTGGAGAGCAAATAAGGCCAATTGCTTGTGCAACAGCTCCCCTCTCCTTCCTCTGCTCCCCCTGCTCACCATTCCACAGCTAGCTCCCTGCCATATTTGAAACAAGACTTTTTCTTTACTTTGTCTCCTCCGTGTCAGTTTGCTTGGTGCCAGATCTCAGAGCTAATTAAAAGGGCCACGGACTGGGTTTATGCTTTTTCTTCAGTAGTGAGCTGTTGGCAGAGTTTCTGAGCTGCCAGAAGTGGGGATTGTGAACAGCAAGTTGGTACTAAATAGGGAATGGGAAGAAAAAAACTACCCTAGCTCCTTGGAGCAGGGAGATGAATAAAGCACAGCCTAAGTCCTTCAACAGATACCACACAGGCCTGCAAGTGCTATGTATCTAACAGTCTTCCTTACATACTTTGCTTATGTTTTGCCTCTTACTGAACTCTTTCAGCTTGTTCCTATTGCTTTGTATTCAGAGAATGTGCCCATGATCCTTGTCTTCTCCACCATGTTGCACTCTCTCATGCCCTATGTGTGAAAATATGGCAAAATCAACTTTATCAGAATATCAGGCTTCTCCAAATTCCTAGCAAAAATGGGTACAGTGGTTCTCAAGCCAATGCTGGACAGTAGCTGGATAAATAAATGCTTGCTCGCTGTATTACCAACTTACCTCCATGAATTGCATTTGTCCAGTCCTGGAACAGAGGATATAACCTGTGAGACTTGCCAGGTCACTCACTAAATGGTAACACTTGATTCTTCAGTCAAGGGAGGAGGAAGCTATTGTTGGGTTAATTCATGCATACAGGAAAATTGAAGATGATAGACATGATATTGGTATGAGCCTGCTACTTTGCAATAATGCTTCTGGCCAGCTTCCAGGATTTATTCTAAATATGGTAGAGAGAAGAACAGTAGCCTTCACACATATTACTTAGACCATTCTCCTTGGTATAGTTTTTTCCATTTTTAAAGACACGCTGCTGTTCATCTTTTGTTTGACTTGAAACTTAAGGCCTATTGTGTTCCTGATTTCAAAGAGCCTTAAACTAATATGGTTAGACTTAGTATGAATTAAAAGAGCTACTCGCTTTGTCAAATGCCTCCAGCATAGCGTAATATCCACCTGGTGTTAATTAACAATTCCCAACTGCATCTCCATCCTAGTACTACATCTTGTGAGTCACCTGCACTGGACTACCTGCAAAGCTGTTTCTTCTGGTTTACTGATTCACCTATCCCTGACAGGGGTTGGGCATGGGAAAGACACTGCGGAAAGCAGCACAAGTTTTGCACAGAAACCACTTGTGTAACTACAGTGAGGGCTGCACTCTCTGGGATAAATGATGCTGGCATTATTCTCCTTCCTCTTATTCTGTACCATTGTAAAATTCTATGTGAATTGCTGGCTTTGCTGCCTCCAACCTCTAGCATTCATGTTGTGTGTGTGCAAGTAGGGGGAGGCTGTTAACATGCTTGGGATTACCATGTATCCACACCACTGCTCAAAGACTCTCCTCAAAGCCGGGCAACTTTCCAGCACCTCATCTGCCTGCCTGCTGCATTGCTGCATCTAGCCCCTTACCTCCCACTCTCTCCCCTCCGCTGCCCGCCCCTTAAATGCGTTTGTGCTGACGGGCCCATCTTTCCTCATCCGCAGACAGGAGATGTGATTAGAGGGAATCTAATTTGTTTGGAGGGCTCTGGCGACGGAAGGAAATTATTCCGCAGCAATATTTGCAAATGCATTCATCATGGAGTCCCTGGCAATCCGTCACCGTGAGCTGATGACTTTGTGATCTTCATGAAGGTCTGATTAAAAGTGCTTTCTAATGATCAGCCCAGCTTCCCATTCTGCTCTTGCTGTTGTGCATTTAAAAAGAAGTGAGGATGGAGACCAGTCATGCGCTGTCTATGCTTTGTGTCCCCTGAGTCCAAGCTAGACATATGGACCTGGCCAGATGACACTGAACTGCTACCATAGTTTGAGGTCCTACAGTTCTCTGGTTTCTTCCATGTCCAGAAGCTTCATAAGGAACTGGCTTTTTTTGTGTGCATTAAATTTGAGTCTTCCACCTTGCCCAGGGTGAGGAGCAGATTTGTACAATCCCTGGAGTTCTCTCTACGCCAGAAATTCAGTCTTAGATACCTTCTCAACTTGACTGTTTTGCAAAATTATGTGTATAGATCCTTCCCAACACTACAGCTTGGTTAATCAAGAAATGCAAGGGAGTGGGAGAGAGGTGGTGGGGGAGTGCATGTCAGGATCCAGTGAAAATAAACAAGGTGGGGCTTGAGTGATGTAGCAGGCCCTCATTGGCAGCACCATCCTGAATGTTGTGCAGCCTCATGGTTTCTCTCTTATCCTGTAATCCTTTGCAACAGCTCACAGACCTCCTTAGCCAACTGCATTTTGGATGGGAGTTACAGAACAAGAGAAGCTGGGATGTATCAAAGACAGAGGCTCAAGACCAGCCACGGGAGAGCAAAGAGAAATGAGTGATTACACAAGTTGTACGCTGGGCATGTGAGACTTGACAGATCCATTTGATGTCTGCAGGGGCTGAGGGGCTGACATGCCTGTGCAGACCCTACCTTCACATCCGTCATTGTGAGGATGTACATCTTGGTTCATATTGCCTGTGGTGTTCGTTTGATTTTAACTGAACTAAACAGACTTGTCATGGAAATGGCATCCCAAGCAAAGCAGGTAAGAAAACCAGGCCAGGGTAGAGCTAAAACACAGTGAATTGTGCTTTCAGTGACCTGAGTAGCATATACAACATGTATAAGCCTGAACTTCCACTCATGCCCATGTCTATGGCATGACAAAATTGGATATCTCTCAGACTTGTGTTTTTGGTCTGGTGAGTGCATAACAGAGGCTTTGCTGTTGCCTTGTGTAATAACTTTTCTATCAAGCCTATACTTTGATGGGAAGGTATTCCATTCCTAGGTGTTACAGTGGGGCCCATTCCCATGCTTTTACTGGCCTGGTTATTGAGTTGGAGCCACTATCCGTCTCTGTCTCTGCTAGCCTGTGCTTTAGTAGTCGCTGATCTGGGTTCATTAGATACATAGCAAAAATTCTTGAAATGGTGTGCCCTTCCCCAGATTTCAAAGCACAGCTTTCCACTATTTTATGATCTGCTTCTCTTTTCCCCTTGTGGGTGCCCTTTGGCTTGGGACGTGTGGGTGACATTTGCTTACTCCAATCTCTTCTGCCATGACTTGGCACTGTGATTATCTCCATCCATCTGGCTCATCATTGTGACTCAGACTCCCTATTGCATGAATATGTACTAGTGTAGCAGTGTACTAATAGGCTCCATTGCCAGACTAATTCAGTGTCCCCATGGCATTCCCTTCTCACTGCTGCATCTTGCGCAACCCCGCGAAGTTTTCTTTGAAGGCTGATACTTCTGCTTCACTGTTGTACTCTGCTAAACCAGTTCGGTTCGGTGTAGTCTAACCTCTAAACAGAAATTTCTAGTAAAAGATCACATTGCTATGTATTTCTTTGTTTTGTCAAGGACATAAGAGGAAAATTGCTGCTCACCATAGGAAAAAGTGTGGTTGTTGTTGTGCTTAGACAGCTTTTGCCCCTCTGCCTGGAGGGTGGGGAGATCACTCAGGGAGGTCACATTTTTATGCTTGTGTGGAGGACTTTTGCCCCACCTGGGTTTCTTTGGCTCTTAGCAGTGGAATGCAACTATGGTAACTCTATTTGGTCAGATTACTGTCTGACTTAGCATCCCCAGTACTGGGGAAATGTTGAGTATAAATATGAGTAAAAGCATTTTGCCTGGTTATGATCTGGGGTAACAGAGTTTTTTCAGGATTGTGTAAACAACATGGAGGTGTTAATGTCTATGTATTCTTTTACAGCAAGGTACTTGTGTGTGTTCAGGCACATAACTGTGAGGACACATGGGTTGCTGGTGACCCACCTCATTGCCTTGGAGAACATGGATTCTGTGTGAGAGCAGCACGTAGACCCTAACTGTTTTCCTTTATGGCTCTGCTACAGTTTCTTTTTGTATCTAGCCTTGAAAACATCAGAGACATTTCCTGAAATGCTGTTTCTTGACTCATCTGGAAGTGAGGGTGTGCTTGTCTTGCACGAGGTTTGGGAGATGGCTCTGAAACAAAAGGGAGGGAGGCAGGAGGAGGACCAGCTGAGGATAGTCCTTCATGTGGCTTGCTCCCCTCTTGGTGCATAGGGAGGTGGTCACAGGCTGTGTCATTGCAGCAGAGATGAGTTTGAAACTTGTCTAAATCTGCCTGGTAGCGCATACACCTTTAAAAGCGCATATTGTGCTTATCGAGAACAGTTTTTTTCCCAAGATATCACTATAACACTTGTCTAACCCATCACCTGTTCAAGATGCTGTAGAACTTCCTGTCTTAGCTGCCAGTTGAGGGCTTGGACTTTTCTTCTTCTTTTTTTCTTTTTTTTTTTTTTTTTTCCCCCAGCACCTGGGGTACACTTCAAGCAGCTTGATTTCTCAGTTCTTGAAGAAGGTGCTAAAAGTGAATCTGTGCTCACTCACCTTTCACAGGGTATAAAATATTTCATGGTGACATCACCAAGAGATACATTCTCCTATTGCTTTGAAGAAATAGCATACAGAGTGTGCTTATCTTGTACCTGGTCCTCTGATTTCCGTCTTGTTTTCCCCATGCACACAGAACTATGCTTCCTTTAGGGGTGAGGATCTGAACTCTGAATTAGTTTTCATGCACAACTTTCTCTAACACAAAATGAGACTGTCTCTCATTTCAGCTTGATTCTGTGTTGTGGGTTGGAAGATCACACTGACAAATGGGAAAGAAATGAGATGTAGAAAGAGGTTGGTGCTATCCCAGAGAAAGAGGATTAGGTACTGCACTAAACCAGGTGGCCAGGAGGAACTCTAACCTCTCCTTTTGCTAATATGGCTATCTGGATAAAAAGGCATGAGGTTAAAAAAGCAAATGCCTCTACATGTGTTGATCCGTAATGGATCCAGTAGGAGCAGCATCCCCACACTGACATTTACTGGCTTCTCCCTATTGCAGATTTGAGTTCAGCATCATAGGTGCCACTTTTAATGCTGGAAGCTCTGCTTGCTTTAAAACATGAAAATGAAGGTGCAATGTAAATAGTGATGAGGAAAGCTGCCAACTTGTTCAGACCATTAGGCAACTTTGAAATTCCCAGGGATACCCCAGTGGGCATTTTCTAATGTTTTACATGTTACATGTGCAGTCTTTTAGATAAGTTGTTATGTAAGGCATATCCTTGGTAAAGTTCTTCTAATAGAGTGTTAGTGCTTGATTTGCCATGTGCTGTCTCTGCATGCCTTTCAGGGAAAGGGAACCAAAGACTGACTAATCAGTTTTTCTCAGTGGAAATGGATAGAGTGCTGTTGGGTGGTGCATGTGCAATTATGGTGTGGGTTTTGGAAATGTCCTTCAAGAGACAGAACTTCATGAAGTCAGACAGTGGTGTACTCTGAACAGAAGAAAAAAAAGAAAAGCTGTGCTTGACCCCCTAGAGCTGTTCTAGGTAAGGTGTGAAACCTGGAGAGACAAAGTGAGCAATGTGTAGAAGCAGGGAGAAGCATATGTATCTAAAACCAAAATTAAATAGTCTAGCAATAATTCTGCAAACCCACTTTACACCCACTCAATTTCGTGCTGGCAAATATTTCTAGCCACATTATCATCACTGTGTGGATTTAATATAAAGAAGGATTGTGCAGCACAGTAAACTTTCCTAAGAAGTTTGGAAGTCCTGGAGTTTCTCTCCAGGACTTTCTCCCTAAGTCCTGGAGAGAAAACATGAGCAGAGACACTAATATAGCCATAAGCTTGGCACCAAAGTAAAATGTATTAATTTAGGGTGTGGATCTTTGCTCTTGACCAAACAAGACTTTTACATCTCATATGCAAAATGACATTAGGGCACTGGATTGCAGCACAATATTTGGTAGCCTGGTCCTCAGGTTTGAGGCAGGGAGGATAAGGATGCACTCAGTCAGCAGAGTCTCTCACTGTGGCCGAAGCATTCAATTTCTCTGTGGAAGGATGGTTTCCTAGAGAGCTGTAAGGACTATCAAAGCCACATGTGCTTGATTACAAACTCTGGAAAAAAAAGTTTTGTTCTGAGCCAACAACAAATAGTTGCTGCCCAACTTGTACACAGTTACTGACACTCCAGTAATTTTGGCAGTCTCCCTTACATTTGGACGTACACTGTGGCAGAAAAAGTGCGCTCAGGGGCAGTGGGTCCCACCATGGTCAGCTGGAGAGGCTGCAGCATCTCTTCAGTTCCTTGACACAACCTGAAGAGAGCTTTTCCCAGTACGCTTCCTGCAGCCCATGTCTGCTCAACTAACTGGCAAGGCAGAGAAATGAATTCACATAGTTTGAATTGATTATGAGCAGAAAATATTCCTGTAGGGAAAAAAAAAAAAAGGATAGATATGTTGAAAATGAACTTTCTTGGCAAGGAGGACAGCATCAGTTCTTCTGGGGAGAAAATGAGTTTTCCAGGGAAAATTTGAAGCAAACATTTAAAAAAATCAAAGTTTTGAAAGAAATTATTCCATTTCTGTTTCTCAGCTTAAAAAAAAAACAAAAAACCAAACAAAAACCAAGGAGAAATAAACTGATAGCTTGAGTGGAAATGTCACTTTGTCACGTATGCTTTTATTTCATAAAAAAAAAAAAAGGAATATGACATTTTAAAGCAAACAGAAGAAAAAATTGTCACTTTGAATCTGTCCCAGACTTCAGTGGGAAAACTGACAGCTTTTTGATAGAAAAGACTATCTCAAAAGAATTTTCAGCTGAAATTCTGTAAAAGAAAATGTTGATTTTTTTTCCCAAAGAGTTACTGGAAAAAAAGAGGCACTGCAGCTTGGGAATTGGGTGTTGTAGAGGGACTGCTCTGAAGTGCTTTAATATGATATTCTGCTGTAGATGAGCTTTTCTTCCACTCTCACAAGAAAAAAAAAAAAAAAGATGGTGTGCACCATTGTACTCTCACTGAAATACTCTTCGATTCTATGTAGATAGAAATGGGCTGAAGCAAAAGTGAAGAGAGCTAAATATGCTTTTCCCAGGCTAAAGAAATCTCAAGGGTTGAAATCAAGAGTATATTTCTAACTCCTGATGAAACACTGTCCAAGTTTTCCCTTAGAAAGCACCATTTCCTTATACTACAACAGTTCGTGAAGGAGGCTTGGTGAACACATAGGCTGGAGTATTTTGGTTTGAATTTCATTTCACAGAACTGCAGTCATGCTGGCTGGAAGGGACCATTGAAGGTCACAAGGTTTGGCTTCTTCAACTACAACTGCTGCTCGTGTCAGGTCACTGTGACTTTATATAGCTGAGTCTTGACAAGGCTGCAGGTCCTACAGCTTTTTTGGGTACCTGTTACAGACTATTTGGTGCAGAAGTTTTTCCATATGTCCAGTCTGAATTTCTGCATTTCAAACAAAAAGTCCAAGTGGTAACAGCAAAAGCTCTTTGTCCTCAAAGTAAGGGACTTCAGCTTCATTGAAGAAAAAGATTCTCATACTTCCTAAATAAAATGGTTTTTTCCCAATATTTTTATTTCACAGGAAAGCCTCTCATCTGAGCACAGTTTTTTCCCTGGCAAAAAAAAAGTTAACTTGTGAATTTTTTCCTAAGCGGGAAGAAAGGTTTTGACAAGTCCTGACAGCATGATGATTTTAGGCATAAGCATAATGGTACATACTGATCAGAAGCCGAAGGCGGATAAATTTGTACTAGAGATGAGGCAGAAGTTAAAAAGGACAATACCAGCTGGGTTTATGGTAGACAGTCCTTCAGCTGGAGTCTTTTAGTCAAAACTGAATACCTTTCTGAGAGATGATGTAATGCAAATAACTTTCTCCGCAAAGTGCTGAAACTGCTGAGTGGGTTGCTTTCCAGTCCGTGTTATCCTGGAAGTTGTATTAGCCTAAATGACCCCTTCTGGCTTTAGATGTGTTTCCTGTAGCAATATCAAAAGGCGTGAAGTGGTGATCGGGATGCTATAAGCCCATACAGCAGTCCCTGCCCCCAAGGGTCAGCAATTTGGAATTGAATAACAGCTAATTTCTGACCTGCTCCTTTCGGTCAAGACATGTGAAAGAAAAAGAGCCCTACACCAAGATGGAGTTAAGGGGTAAGGGTTGATGGAGAAAAAGAGGAAAAGGTGTATTTGAAAGAGTAGTAATGGCAGGGTGGCACAGTGCTGCACGTGTCTGCAGGAATGGGGGAAGGAGACAGGAGGGGACCAAAGCAGGGGGTGGGGGATATGGACAGTGGTCCCTCAGAGTCCAGATGGGGATTGATGTTTATCAAAGCAAATATCAAAGGCATAGCTGTGTTGTGCCTCTAACTTCTTTAGTTTACTTGTGTGGTTTGGGATTTTTTTCCTGCTTTCCTCACTTCTTTCCTTTTTCTCCTTTTTTCTTTCAGCTTTTATTTTTTTGCCAGCAAGCTCCAAAAGCCCAGGGTGGTTTAATGCCAGCTTAAATGCCTTTGATTTGTTGTCTGAAGGCAGGTTTGTGAGGGCCAGAGCTGTTTCCATTGCTGTGGCTGTTTGCTTCCAATGAGCAAGTTCAGCAGCCTGTGGATATTTCTTTTCTAGTTCTGCATAGATGGCGTGTAACTCTGTCCTTGCAAGATCAGAGAGAAGCAAAAAAAGACCCTGGGAAAGTGGACAAAGAGCAAATAAGAAAGGAAGAAGGGTCAGCAGAGAGGCCTGGAGGATAGGTGTGAGAAGGGTTGTGGGTAATGTGTTGGCTCATTTCTGTAACACTTAGAATCATTCACAGCTACCCTGCAGGTCTCAGCTGTGATACAGGAGACCGACTCAGACCGTGGAGGAGGCAGGATGAAATTCTAGCCTGGGACCTAGGAGCTGGAGTTTGAACTTCCTGTTCTTCCATGGGTTGTTTTGTTTTATCTTAAAAGAATTCCATAATTTTGCTATTCTTTAATCCCCTGGCAATGAAAATGCTAAACTACAAGGACATTTCAGAAGCATATAAAGTGCTATGGTATTGCTGTAGAGCTGAGCTCTGTGGATCCTGTTGTCTTCCAATATCAGCCCTGGTGTCTTTGGAGTGAGATGGCCACCAGATGTAATTTGAGATCCGGATGATTTTAGGTGTTAAAAGTACTTTCACCACATGGAGGAAGCCTGTGACCAGAGGCAACTTATACCTGGATAAAACTTCAAAACAAACAATGCTTGTGCTACCAAACAAAGAGAGATAAAGCAATGCCCACTTGGCCTGAATGTGGGCACAGCTATTTTCCTGAGAACCCACTAATTTTTCACCAGCTCCTGTTACAAAACTCCCTCTTCCTCAAACCTTTTCTGCAGCTGCTTCCAAATCCTGCCCTGCTCCAAACACCAGCCTGCTGAAAAGTAATCAAACACAAGGTTTCCAAGTTGGCCCACCCTGAACTCAGAACCCATTTCTGAAGTAAATTTCTAGTGGCTTCCTCTTCTATTTCATAGAAAAGCAAGTGTCAGAGCAGGTTAGCTGATAAGAATTCTGGTATCGACCATCAGAAAATAGGCCACAGGCTTCAGAATTACTTTATTTGCAATGAGAGGATTCTGCATTACCAAAATTAGCGCAGAATATTTGTTGCTGGCATGAAAATCAATATTGTTTTTCCCCCAGGAACTATGGACATAATAAGTCTAACAGTCCTCTGTTTCTCCTGCCTGTTCATTTACTGTCTCTGTGGTTCAAGCCTGTATTGTATTTATTCAGGCTTAGGGATTGCAAGTGTTCATGGTGAAGTTGTACAAGCCATGCTGTTACATTATGCAGCAACCACTTAGACTGCTGTTTCAGGGGTATCCAACATCCTCTGTTGCAGCTTGTATGAGGTTTATAGGTACACCCACCAGTGCGTGCCCAGCCTATAAGCATCACCTAAATTAAAGAAGCAGGCTGACATTTTTCCTTAGGCCATATTGTTTTGCTTTGTCTGGGGTGAAGGATTTATCCTTCTTTTTACTGTTCTTCCACAAATAGAAGCTGTTATATGCAAGCCAGTGTATTATTGTCTTTTAAGACAGTGAAATATGTGTGGGTGCATGTGAAGACTTGTGCATGTAAGGCATTAATCCTGTAAGTTGGATGCTCTGCTTAGTATGAGCAGGGTTTCTTGGTTGACAGAAATGGTATGACTCCATCAGAGACAGACATATCACCAGGAATTTCAATGGTGGAATTTTAATGATGACTTAAAGGGCGCTACCCAGGGCTAACCTACTATCTTCTCTCTACATCTTCCACATGATGGCTAAAGCTGGATATTTTTGTTAAAAGAGTCTCTGTTTCAGTACTGCTCACGTTTGCTAATACTGGAGCTCCTAAACAGTGAGATTTTAGAATCTTGGTAAGAAAAAAATAAGCCCCCTCAGTGCCATAGTGGCAAGCTGAAAGCTTTACCTGTAGTGGAGGAATATGATTATTTTTCAAGGAGGGATTTAGAAAGAGCACACTAACTCCTTGCAAAATGACCCTTCTCACACTCTAAAGACCCTTCTCACACTCTAAAGAGGCAAAGTAATGCATCTTCAGCTCCTTCCTGGGTCACAGATGAGTCAACTAACTTTAAACATTAGGAAAAAGGCCAGCTTGAGGTCTGTGTTGGCATATGCTAGACAAACTTAACCAGAGCTAAACCATTTGCCCTGACGGACAACATCCAGTAACTTTAAAAGTAAAAACTACTGTGTAGACAATGTGGGACCAGCAGCCCCTCTCTGATTCTTAGGTAATGATGTGTGTGCTGTGTTTCCTCTTCAGCATCTTATTTTGCTACTTGCAGAGCAGAAAAAAAAAAAAATGCTTACCAGTTTTCTTAGTGTAGACAAGGCCTAAGGGACAAAACGTTGTTTAGGAAAGGCTGTTCTTTGTAGAAGCCATTATCGATTCTTGGGGCAGAGGGATGGGAAAGAGACAAAGCTTTTCCCTCTGAGAGCAAAATGACAATTGCCATTGAGAAATTCAGCAAATCTTGTCAGAAGTCTGAACACAGGGGGGCAATTCATCCCTCTTTTGTCTCCACTGGGTCCTGGCATTGTATGAGCTTTTAGCGTAGCCTAGTATATGCAAAAAGCTCCTTCCTGGGCTGGGACAATGGCACCCAGCACGGTTGGTACAGAGACCATCTCATACTGTCATGAGTGGGAGGTCTGCAGAGAAATCGGAGGATGCAGAAAAACCAGGGAAGGAGAAAGGATGCTGAAATAGCTCCCTTCAGAATGGGTGTATTACGTGGGAAAGGCCCGAAGACAGTGCTTTTATTTCCCACTTTCCAAGCAGCTGTGAGATCTATTCCCTTGTCAGGTAAAGCCAAGCAGCCATTGATTGGCAGCCAGATGGAGCAATGAAGGTGGATCAATGTGAATTGGATTTTTTTAACTTTAAATAAAATTTGTATTGGCATGAAGTTAATTAATAGAGAGCTGTCAGAGGGCTCCTTGGCACATCAGTGTGTTAGGAGGCAATGATACCCTTCGGGGAGGTGGTGGGAGGAGGCTGGAAGGAAAGGGATTCAGCTAGCAGCAAACTGAAATTAAAAAAAAAAACCCAACAAAACAGGCCAGTCTTTCTCTTGGTCCTGTTTCAACATTTTTCATGCTTTCCTCCTTCCTTTGAGATTTCTTTGTCTGTACTGATGTAACTTCCCAGATTTTGGCCTTTTCTTGGTCTTGTTGCTTGCCATTTGAAATCTTCGCTTCCTAATGGAAATGTTGCTCTACAGAGTTTTCATGTTTGCACAGCCATTTCTGGCCTTGGTACTTACTCCTCTTACACTCTCTTCCCTTAGAAGTGGTGATGATAATTCAGTCAGCAGCAGTACGGCATGAAAGAGTGAGCTGTAGGTGTATTGGCTATGAGGTATCTTGTGTATCCTATAGCCCTGGGATTGCCAGTGTATGTGGTCTAACGCAAGGTCCAAAAAAGAGCATCTGTGCTCTAGCAGCCTCAGGAGGGGATAGGGTAGGTGATGAGGTACAGATTGCCTTTCAAATAGAAATAGCACATCAGTCTCACTGGCTTCTCTGTAGCCGGCTGGTGATAGACTTCAATGTGTATAGGGACTAGGAATAATCCCAGCATCTCCTGACAGAGCTATGTTAGGGCTTCAGGTGTGTGTATATGGGGACATTCCTCTTGACCTTTTGACGGATAGTGCATTAAAAGGCCTAGTCCCACTTAATTTTTAATTAAACCTGCCCAAAGAATAGCAAAATTGGACCTTCTCTGTGAGGAAGGTGATGACTGGGAGGCCTGGGGTTATAGGCTAGCTTGGTTCCCGCAGGGCTGGTTCATTGCATCAATGATCAATGTCTCTTCAGTGCTGCCTCTGACTCTGAGCAGGGACATGACGGAAAGACAGAGAATGGAAACCAGATGCAGTTTCCATGGCAACATCCAAAAAAGAGGGAGAGTGACTGGGGGTGGGGAGAATTAAAAAAAAAAAAAAAAAAAGGAAGAAGCAGCAGAGCCTCACAGAGATTTAGGCTTCACACATCAGTGAATGAGCTTTGATGCTGGCTTGCCCAGTGGAAGAGGAGGATACTTTATTCTCTCTGTACCTTCTCCTGCATGAGGAACAGTGTGCAGGAGACTCTCTCAGCACTTTCCTTTAGCTCGCAGAGACAGGACCAGGGTACCAGTGCCCTTCAGCACACTCATACTTCGGGGCCTGCTCATCCCAGACAGGATGAGCAGGGTGAGACCTCCCAGTTACTTCAGTCCCTGCCTCTCCCTGTGGATAGTGAATTAGGAAATGAGGTGGAAGAGGCAGATGGGGAATATCTTGGATCTACTCCAGGCCTGGCTAGTTGCTGAGTGGGCAGATCAGGGCTTAGGGCACAGCTCCGGCAGGTTGTGCAGGAGCCGAGTATAGCTGTACTCCCAGCCTTTCCCAGCAGGAGGCACAGGATAAAATGGTATAATGGAGCTGGCTTTGTGAAAGGCTTTCATCTCAGAAATTCTCCTTTCTGCGATTTCCATGCATGCCCACTTATCCCATTATCTGTGTCAGGAGGAAAACAGAATCATCAGCAGTCGTGATTTGTATCTCTGAAGATTTTCTTCTCCGTGCTTAAGCAAAATCCCCTCTTAACCACTTCTTGTCCTTGCCTTCATAGGTTAAAGCGTTTTGGTTCATGGTTTTTCTTATATTCTTTCCTTACTTTAGAGTTCAATCCTGTTGCTGCCTCTTACGTCTGCTTTTCTTAGGCTCACAGATATGACCTAACACAGAGTCCAATAATACAGTATACTCAGACCTGGATCAATAAAGCTTTTAGACGCCTAACTCCTCGCTTTGGTGCTTTACTCCTTCACATCTTCCCTGTGGAGCTGTAAAATTCCCATTTTACAGAGTGGCACACTCAAGTAGGAGTTTGCTGATGCTAGCAGAGGAAGCTGTGAAAGAGCTGCAAATATCATTCAGCCACTACTACGTGGGCTTTGAGAACCTTAAACTGACTCCCCATGTGCCAAAAGTTACTAATTATTACTGCATGGAGATCTTGCAGGACTTTCCTGTTACCCTACTGCTGTAGCTGTGATCCCTACTGATGGAGCTCTCTCTTTCCTGAAGAGGACCTGATGAAGCAGGCCCTTCTGAGGAGAGTGCCATGTTACGTTTACTGATTCCTTCAAATACAAAATCTATACCATGTTATTCCCACATTTTTGAGGTCTTCAAAGCTAAGTCAGGCTCTCCAGCTCAGCCATGGTCAATAATGGCTGCTGTTGCTGATGCCAGATGTCTGTTTTGACTCTGGGAGTTTGGGCCAGCTCTGGCTGCTCTGGCTCTTTCATCTTCTCATAAGGCTGGGTCATAATGTTCACTGTAGCATCAAGCACGTGGTGGGAGGCCTGAGCTGTACTAAACCTGTAAAGATAGGCCAGAAAGGCTGGGCTCTTTGATTTATGATGTTGCAGTGAGGTGCTTGCTTTGAAATGTGCAAGTTAAGAATAGGCAGGTATAAATAAAAAGTATGAAATGACTACTGAATGTGAATGTATTTGTAAAGTTCAGTTCAAAATCCAAGGTGCCAGTAAGACCTCCAGGCCTACTCCTATTGGAAGCAGGCTTTGCTTATAAAACTGCTGCACTCGAGGACAGCAGCAATGCACCAGCTTAATATTTCTTCTCAATAAACAATACCTTGGTAATAAAGTTTTCTTTTCCTTCTTTTGTTTTGTTAAAGTCCTTGCCTCATGTTTAGGGGAGCCAAGATGCTTATCACTTCTCACTTGTGAGTATTCCTGATGTTACCTATAGCAGAAGTAGTCTCACTCAAAGGGCTACCCCTCTGGCTGGAGGTGTAGTTTGCTAGATGGTGCTACCCTGCAATTATGCATTTCTTTTCTAATGAGATCGTTAGGAGTGCAGTGCTTGTCGCTGATTAGAAGTTCCTAGAATAGAACTTGCTATTTTCTTCTAATTACATTATATAACAGCGTAATTCACAAGGATAGTAGTTAAGACAAAGTATATGGATTTAGGAGATTGGTTTCTGGTTCTGTTGTGGTTTGTTTTTTGTTTTTTTTTTAAAGACACTACCACAACCTTTTTGTCTGACATTTGGGTAAGTCGCTTAATATTCTCTGCAGCTGAGATCCTCAAAAAGTAAATAGACACGTAGATCATTAAGTATCTAATTATCTTAGAGGATATGGACTTCTGTTCCCTAGATGCCAAATGGGGGGATAACTTCAGAGATGCATGTAAAGCCCTTTCAGATACCACAGCAAATATTAGAAAAGCCAGTAAATAGTACTGTGTATTTTATAAATCTATTTTACTAGAACTCAGTCAGTTGCCAGAATACTGGTTGTCCATAGAAATTAAGTTTTATATAGTTCAGAAAGAGCCAGTTCTAAGTTACAATCAAGTCATCAGCATGTGAAGTGTTGGGAATGCAAAGGCTGCATAAAATTGGGAAAGCTGGAAGCTAGTTTGCAGCATTTTTTTGTTGTTGTAGCTGAAAATGGTTTCTTATCAAAGCCTATGCATTTGAAAAACTTGGGTCATCATCATAATTTTCTAATGGAGCAGATAGGATATGGTAAAAACAGACTGTGAAAGACACAAAATATGGAGAAAGCTGATAAAAAAAAAGTAAAATAAAAGAGAAACACTATGAGCTGGGGAGCACCGATTCTATATACTTACATACATATGTATATCAGACACTTATACACATATTTATATATAAGAGAGTGTATATTTATATATGTAAAAATCAATATTCTATTTCTCTTTGTTCATGTATTTTTACATCTGTATAAAAAGAATGCTGGAAAATCTTCTGATACTAGCTGAGGTATTTGTTACAATGGAAAATGTGCCCAGTTGGTATGATAACATCAAGGTCGTTTGTTAATTATGTGGCTTTATCAAAAATCTTGTTGAAAGTACTGACTTTCCAATGACATCCAGCTTAACCTGTATCCTCCTTAAGAGGAAATCATAGCAGACAGTCTAAAGCCTTTGGACAAAACTGTACTGCTTATTTAGGATGTAATACTTTTTCAATCAGAGCAGCTGTAACCTTGAACTTGAAGAAAACCAGTGGAATTTACCTTCACCTGCTCAAAGAAGTAAACAATAAGATTAGAACCAATAGTAACAGTAGAAACAATGTGCTAGTGATTAGGAGTGTAGGGCTCCAAAGGACCACTTTGGGTCATCAAATCCAGTCCTCTGGTATTACTGGCAGTCAAACCATAATCCTTTTCATAAGCTTTGAGACGGTGGAGGAACATTGGCACACACTTATAATAATCAACACTCTCTGCTCTGAAGGGTTTAACACCTAACCCCCACTGCTGTAAACGGATGACACCAAGAGGGGCCCAGGAACTGGAGAGGAGAGAGGTGATGATAGGTAGGTCTGCTTAGTGTGGCAGTTGTGAGATGAAGGAAGTTACCTGCTAGCAACAATATTCGTAACTTCCAGGTTGTATCTCATGGCAGGTTTCTGAGTACAGGTTTTAACGAATGAACTAGAAGGATAATATGGCAGCAACAGGATCCAGGAACTTCTATGGATAGACAGAACTGGTGAAAAACATCTTGGCATTGTAATGTGTCATGCGTTGTTTTTCCAGAGCAAAATTATGAGACCGAAGTTACATTCTGCATCTGAATTTTCAGGCTCTTTCTGGTATAGAACATTAGGACATTACAGAAGTGAGCTATAGTTGAACATTTCAGAGATGTTTTCTTACCCACTGTCTGTCCACTGTGGCTTCTTAGTTATCTCAGGTGCCAACTAATAACACGCTGTAATCAGTCCTGCTTTCACTGTGGTTTTGCTTTAGTGCGAGTGAATTGGACCCATAATGCGTGTTCAGCATTTCCAGACTAGATCATGTCCCAGGATAGGTGTCTGCAGTGCTTCCAATAAAGTCTACAGACCCTTGCTGAATACATCTCATGAAAAAATTTAGTCCAGAGTCCCCTGATTTCTCTGGGCTGAAACTCTGCCCCTCAGAACTCTATTGCTATGCCATACTTTCATTTTGCAAGATAGCTATTTTTTACTGATGAGCTTTCCTCTTCTTGACTGGTCTGACCTACTCCCTCTTTCCTTCAAAGGGTGATAAATAATTAAATAAATGTCAGGTGACACCTCTCCCTGACTATTGTTCTTAAGCACTAAATCACTCACACATTAATTGAAACTTCCTCTTCCTTCTCTTCCTCTTCTTTTACCTCCAACCCCCAACAAGGTATTTGCCTTAATTTGCTTTCATAGGTCTTTTTTCTCTGCCTTTTCTTTTACTTCAGGCATTCTCAGAGGGCACCTAAAGTTCTTTGGCTATGCAGTTTTGAAATGTGCAATTTGGCAGCAGCATGAGCCTGGGATTGAATTAAATTAACTTGAGGCACTCTGAATTTTTTTTTTTTTATTAAATTACTTCTTTCAAAGTTACTACAGAACATTCCACTTATTAATTTTTTTTATTATTAAATGAAAGGAAGGAAGGGAAAAAAAAGACATAAAACTCAGGAAAAGTCTGGAGTCAGGACTTGTTTAGTTTTTAGGGTTTTACTCTTGCAGACTTCTCTGTGGTTTTATAACAGGTTTCTCCATTTAGAGGGAATACGGAGCCTCACAGGTCTCCTTGACTTTTGGCATGTATTTAATAGCACACTAGTTTAATGTTTGTAAGAACAACCAAAGCATATTTGAGCATTACTGTTACCTGTAAAAGATTCCTCAAATTCACATTTGATTGTCATGGAAAGTACAAATGCCAGTTAGGCAGACCTTTGTGTTGCCAAAGAACTCTGAGGCACTAGGAGACAAGGCAGCCCATAGAAAGAGACTAGCCTTTAGTGCTAGTGGTCAAAATACAAAGAATTCCTTAAAAGGACTGAGGAGGTAGAACATAAGTGTTGGGCTAGAGTATTTTGGTTGTGATATTGATGACAGAGTCTTCTATGGGAAGCCCACATCAACTGCCAGCATCTGAGTGGTGGTGATAGCGGAGAAAGCTGGGAGTTTGTGGTTATCTTTTGGGTTGTCCATTTGCCACTGATCTGGATGGTCTAAGGAGATGTGTTTTTCAAAGTGGTTCTGTACTCTTCACTACTCAGCATGGTTTGGATCTTGGCTTCCTGCTGGCCTTCATTATTCCAGAAGGGAATTTGACTGTGGAGTAGTCCTGACTTCTCCTTATTATCTTGCCAGAAAGGTGTTCAGATCCTGCATGTCAGTTATGCTTTAAAACAAGAACGTATGGTCTTTAACAACGTTCTTATGTCTGAAGATCTAATGACTCAGGTCTATCATGGGGAAAGATGTTGTGTTGGGATATGGTAATGTTTCACTTGTGATGGCACCAACATTCTCATGGCTGTGCAGATGGCCTTGTCCTAAATAAAAATGGGCATTAACTTTGCTTTGTGGTCAGGGAGAAGGTCAAAGCTGGATTGAAACAGAAGAAGGTGCTGGTAATGGCATTTCCTCTACAAGATTTTGGAACAGAAATAGTATATAATGGTATTTTGCTGCAGTAGCAAAAGCATCAGAGATGCAACCACTTGACATACCTGCAAATCACTGTTGGTCTTTGGAAAGTGAGGGGAGACCCCCTCCCCTGGAGATCGATGTGCCTCTTGATAAAAGGGAGGGATGGAGTGAGCCCACCTTTGGCTCTCCTGGGACCATAATTAACTGAGGGGTCATGAGTGAGGAGCACCCTGTGCCTGCACTGTTAACCCTGAGCAACACCAAGCTGTTGGTGCTGCTGACTGCATAACGGCAACACATCCAGCCACTGTGCCAGCCCTGAGCCACCCATCTGCAGTGGTTCATGCACCAGTGCAGCTCTGTCTGAACAGGCAGAGTATAGAGCCTTCTGCCAAATAAGATGGGGACTACTGGTGAGAAACTTTCACACAGAGATGGTTGTAGCTATGGGGAGTTGGTGAGGGAAAAGGCTGTGCTCTAAGCAGCTAAGGCAATAAAGGCGAAAGAAGGTTAGGGATTGATGCCTTTTTTACTTTCTTGGTCTCTCTCTCTCTCATTCTGCTCCACCCCTTCTTTCAGCAATTTCCTCACAGACATTTTGAAAGCCAATCTCTGTGCCGTTGGCTTTCTGATTAAAAAGTTATCATCAGGTCGATTTACTATTCTTTCCATATGCCCCTAATCCTTCTTCTTGAAGTGAACCAAAACTTGAAGTAAATAAATACGAGTTGCCAGAAATGGATTTAGATTTTTGTATCTCTAATCCTCTCTGTTTGTATTGTTTCTCATCAAGAAATGCCACCTTCCATAGGAATTATTATGTTGGAGAAATGCAACTATGATTGTCTTTAAAGAGAAAGCAACAAATTGGCCCATTTCAGCTGCCGTTTTCCTTGGAAGTAGAAGGACATTTGCGTGTGCGTGTGTGAGAAGGAAAGGAGACTGACTGGCTTGAAAACACGTTCCTGGTTTGTTTACTATAATTGATGAGGAACAGTTTGACCTGGAGAATCAATCTTGTGTCTTACTCCTGATAACTCCAAAGGACAAGAGAAATCAAAAATAAGCCACTGAAGCAGACTGAGGGAGAAACAAACAAGGGGCAAGAGCAGGAGAGGCAGGAGAGGAACAAGCATCCAAATTGTCCCAGCTCACTGCATTTCTGGAAGGATGCAGCAGTGCAAAACTGGATTTCCAAGAACATAATGTGAGAACTGGCCACTAGATTTTACCTTAAACTCATTTCGGAAATGAAATGGATTTCAATTAACCAGAATTGTGTTTTCTTTGTCCTTCCTAATTTTCCACTTTACACTGGAGTATTATGAAGTGGTAAATGTATTAGTTGTGTTGGCTTTTGCTTTCCTACTACTCTTATCACTGTAGAGAAGATAATGAATTACTGGATGTGCATGTCTTCCAGTACAGATACACTTATGGTGGTATTATTTTGCTGTGTCTTTCCCTTTGTGTCAGCCCAATCTTTTCAAAACTGCCTGTCCAACTATGCAGGTTTCTATAAGGAAGCGAACAACGTGGTCAGAACTTGCAAATGGTAGAAAAACCTATATAATCTTGGTATCGAGGACAGCTCTTGTCTTCGGGATAGCCTTCTGCCACAGAACTCCGTAACCTTCAGTAAAATCTTCAGACGTATTTCCCTGTTGTGTTAAATGTGAACAGTATGAATGTTATCCCCAAGCATGGCACCACAGTGTGCTGGAAGAGGAAGCACACTGCACCTGTCCAGTAGACATCAGGGGGATTTCAGTGCCTATCCCTAATTTTGCACAGACAGGCATGGGGCAACTTATGCTGAGGACAAAATGGGAAACAAGAGGAGAAAAGATAGAAGGTCTTTTGTGAAGTGATGGTCACTCTTTCTGTTCTCCAATATATAACACCTAAGTAATCTCTTCTTAGAAGTATCATATTGATAAAAACCAGCCCAAACTGTTCTTGTCCCCTGAAATCCCTGTTGTGTTATATACTTGCCCATGCACACAAGTTTTCTGCAAAGTTTTGTATTGGGGTCCTCACCATCTGAGAAGTGACAAAGCTGCCCCTGTAACACATTACATCATCCCTCTGTGAATTATATGTGGTCCAAGTAAGAAACACTATTTTGTGAATGTTTTAGGTGAAGTATTAATTTTTGCCTTGCTGTGTCCATGGGTTCAAACAGACTGCAAAATGTGCAGTGGCTGCATCCCTAATGGAGTCTCTGTTAGATCAGAAGGCAGAGTTAGTTTCTTCAAATGAAGTGAAATAGATTTGGGTTGGGACAAAGATTGATTGAGTAGGGGAAGTTGAGAAACGCCAGTGGAATATATTTACAAAGGTTTCCAGGAAATGGTAAAGAACAAAACAAAATCTACTTGAAGTAATATTTTGGAATGAGTCCTAGGAAAAGCAGGCTTGTGGGCAGAGTGCAGGGGAACCAGTCAAAGATGTATAATGAAACACGCATTCATTCCGTGTTGAGATTTTTTACTATGTTGCTTCAGTATCCCTTCTGGAACATGCTGTGCGGGAATATGCTGTTGCTTTCTGCTAATTAAAACATCTGGCACTAGTTTATAGAACTCTGGCCTTTAAAATAGTGGGAAGCAGGGTAATGCATTTAATCTTGAATAGCTTGATTTGTTATCTGGTTTGAGTACAGGAGCCTCTGCCTAGATTACTTGCTGCCCACACTGATTCACAAAAAGAGATGGGTAAAAATGTTTCACATGGAAAGAGCTAAACAGGGACAATGTACTGAAATCCTGATCTTGGGTGAAAAAACAAAAAAAAACTGGAACATTTTTTCAGATACCTTTGCTATTCAGTGGAATTGAGGTTTTATTTATTCTTGCTAATTTAAGCAATCTTCAGCCTGGTCGATAGAGAGAATGGGTTACCTTCAAAAGCAGGGTGCTGTAGGAAGTGGAGTGCGTGTTTCCTCTGGATCAATGTTGAATTAATAAGCCAGGATAGTGTAAGAGGGTGCTGTAGCAGTGCTTTAAGCACAGTTCTTTCTATTGAGAAATAAAGCCAGGTGGGAAGTGCTTCTTTGCAAGTCAGTCCTGAACTTCTGCCCAACCTTAATAATAAGGGTCTGGAGCAAAACCTTCCCCTGAGGAGGTGCGTTGTGGTGAGCAGCAGCTGATGAACTGAAGGGGCATTTGTCTCCATAGTGTCAGCATTTGACTCTTTGTGGGTTCCACAAATCTCCGTTAAAGGCATTGATCGCCCCTGTCGGCAGGATTAGTGGAAGCGGTCATGCAGAACATGTTTGTAAAAATGTTTTTTAAAAATTCTTCTTGAATGTACCAAATCTTGTAGGGGATCTAACTATGCTGGGGAAAGGGAAAGGTCAGCTTTAAAGAACAAGGGATGGCTTTCTCTTCAGCTGCTTTATCAGAGCAGAGTTCTGATTTTTATTAAAGCAAGGACTTTCATCAGGGACTACTCCAGGCATGCTCTGTGGAAAGCATGTACAAACAAGCTTTGCCCATGTGGACAAGTCTGCCAATGCCTCCCCATCTGCCCTGCAGTCCTCCTGGTATTTCACTTCAGAGCTCCCCTGACACAGCTCTGTCAATGCCCCCAGCTTTTGACGAGCAATGCTTCTCCTGCCTCTTCTCTATTCCAGTACTGGTGTCAAACCCCACCTCAAGTCTGACCTTTTGAGCTTCAAAGCAGGAGGTAGATTCAGTTGAAAACTTAAAATGCTTTCTGAATTGTGCCTGCACGTGTTACAGAACACAGCAAGAAAACAGGCCTTTTGCCTGGATGGCTAGAGCTAAGTAAAGTTGACCTTAATACAGAACTGTGCCAGATATCCCAAATTTAGTTCACTATGGATGCTCCCACAGGGCCCTATAAGACTGGCTTCCAGTACTGAGGGAGAGGTCTGCACAGATTGTCAGGACCTACAGGGTATGTCCAAAACACATGATGCCATGTGATATCAAAGATTCTTTAGCTGGCTCTAGATGAGTTGCTATACACACTGGGAAGTACCGGCAGTGCTGGCCTTAGGTCTTACAAGTGAAAAAAAAAAAAGGCAAAAAAACCCCAAACAAACAAAAAAACCCAAACAAATAAACAAACAAAAAACACCCCACAGAAGAACTCCAAACCCAAACAAACTAAAAATGCAAAACCAAACCAAAACCCCAAACCAAACCCCAAAAAAAAAAAAAAACCCAAAAAAAAAAAAAAAAATAAAACCAACACAAAACCACAAAAACAAAACGCAAAAAACCCCAAAAAACAAACCACCACCACCAAAAACTGTTAGCAAAGGGGCAGATTGTGTATAGTACTGTTGCTAATGCAGCCTATAACAAGTTTACAGATCCATCCAGATTTGCATGCTGTGTGTTTGTACACTGACCATCAAAGCGTCTGCAATTTTACATAAAGCCATAGTATGGAGAAGTGGTGATGGTTTGGGGCATAGTATTGCCACGTCCTCATGTTCTTCCTGCAGGGCAAATGCCAATAGGTGGCAGTGAAAAACTTCACTCCCCCTTTCTGTAAATAGTGTCTATAAACTGAGGGACAGGGAAGAAGATACTGGATAAGGGAAAAGGGTGATGCGGACAGGTGGTGTGATGGGAGATTAATTATCTGCCTTTGTGTCACATGACATGTTAGTTAGAGCATAGCCCCTGTGGGGCCATGGAGAGATGTTTGCTTTTTGCAAGCTGCATCCCTTGTAAATAGCAGTGCTGGCTCTGACTGCTGCCCTGCATAACACCAGGATAATTCTGTTTGTCATTTTCAGACAGTCCTCCTCTGCCTTGTCCTTTGGGCTGCTAAAAAGTTGTGACATGTCTGGACCCACTGGGGAAATGGCTGTTGCAGGGTTGTGAGGACAGGAGATATGCTGCAAGGATCAGGGCAACAACATGGTGGGAATGCTGGAAACATGTGTAGCCACTTTGAAAGGTCTGCCATGGCCCCTCTGTGCCATGTGTGTGCCTTTCTCCCATCTCCTTGCCCTTTTCCTGTGCAAAACTGATGTTCCTTATTCATTACTTTGAAGATCAATGGAGTTCAAATCCTTGTGGGCGTATTGTGGTTTTCTGGTGCTGTGACTCAGCAGGGTCAGCTGGCCCAGCCTAAGCACCGTGCTGCTGGTTTATGTTGCTTCCAATAGTTGAGTTAGCTCCATTGCAACTGATCTGCACGGGTCTCTACTCAGTGTGGCAGTGGTCCTTCTGTAGCATCCAGGCAGAGTTGGTGGTATCCTGCATTAGCTGCTATCAGAAACAGTGTGTTTGTGTAAGGAAGGGGTCAGGAAGCAAATTTCCATTGTTTTATTCCTGCCATTTCAGCCAAGCACTGCAGCAGTTCTCATACAGGACTTTCCAAGGACGCAGATCCTTTCTGCTACAGGGAATGCACCATAGTTTTATCTTTCTGTGGTGTGGTTTTTTGTTGTTTTTTTTTTTTTTTTCCAGCCACCATACATGAGAAGGAGCAACTCCATTAGCTGGAGTGTTTGCTGCTGAAAAATGCATGATTCTTTTACTGATAATCTGTTGCATGTCTTTACAAACTACCATGTTTTTATTGTGTGTCAAGTGCAGGATGGCCCTTCTGGGAATACTTGTAGCTCCAGTTGCTGAGCTATGGTAGAATATAATGTGTTTTTCTAGTTGATGTGGCAGACTTCAGCTAAAGGAGCATGTGTGTCTAAGGCTATTTCTTTAGTCCTAATCTTTGCATAGTTAAGGACTGGCCTTCATTTTTTCAGTGGATGGATCTGCCCCAGCTTCTGTGAGTTTATGTATGGTGGATCTCCAATTTTTGTCCATTTGCTTTGACAGTACTCCAGTGTGGTAGAACTGGATCAGCTATCCTTACACCCAGTTCTAACAGTCATTTAAATTTGCTCAGTGGGATTTGGTTAAAGGCCCCAAACTCTTCACACAGAGACTACCAAAGAGTGGTCAGAAGGCAATGGTAATGGCTTGCCACTAGAACACATGGGATTCAAACTCATAACCTAGAAGCAAAAAGTTTTGTAAGGTAATGTCTTTTTAGTAATTACTTTAGCTATCTAAGCAGCTCTCCTTCTGCAACACTGTGAAGCTCATCCAAACTCCTTCTACAAAGCCAAGTCCCAGCCCTTTGACCTCACCACATGTACAAGCCCCCTCATTGCAGTTTTGGTTTCAGTGAGTTGTGTCCAAGTAGGAGGTTGCACTCCTGCTTTGAGACCAAATAGACTTGGAACATATTCCTGCTTGCAGCAAACAGATGTTCACACCATGCCATCCATCCTCAAAA
Source organism: Grallaria varia (assembly GCA_013396735.1). Taxonomy (NCBI): domain Eukaryota; kingdom Metazoa; phylum Chordata; class Aves; order Passeriformes; family Formicariidae; genus Grallaria; species Grallaria varia. Next base: position 784,951 of record VWZG01008667.1, read on the forward strand.
AGGACTCCACCGTGTTCTTGTCCATCTGCTAACTCTGCAGACCAAGCCAGTGGCCTTAATCCAGCAAATAATTAGTTCTCTTTTCAGATAATGTTCCTTCCACCTGAGACTTTTAGGCCCAACTGTATTTTTAAATGCTTTTTGAACTGCTGTTTTTGCTCCCTTTCCAAGAGTCCCCTCAGAGGGCAGCGTTCCTAAGAGAAAGAAGCCTCCATGGAAGTGCAATACGGGTGTTTTACATTAGCTCCACGCCCTCAGCCAAGGGGAAAGTATGGACTGTTAGCCAGAAATCCATGAGAAACAGAAACATCCCATCATTGGCAGAAAAATTCTGCTGATCATCCACATAGTAGGGCTCAAATCAAAGCTTTTTGAACAGTGCTTTCGACATATCTCTGCCTCATTTCCTACTACCTTAATTTTCTGCAGCTTGGCTTCCCTGTAACTTTTTCCTCTCCTTCCAATCTCTCTTCTTGTTTTCTCCAACTGCTTTTAAATAAATAAATAAAATTTTGCACCAAATTTTTCCATTTTTCTCTCTTATTTCTTGCTTCCCACCTCTGCTCTTTGGGCAGAATAAAGGCAATGCTTTCTAGCATGAAAAGCATGGGCAAGTGAATGCGCCAGAATTCTTATCAACACTCTGATTACCTTTTGTGCTCAATATTTGGGTAAGCCTCACTAACATAAGCCCTATTTTACTTATATGTAGTGGGCTGACAGAGAGGACTAGTGTTAATCAGAGATGCTATGTTAGAATCGCTTGCTCAGGTCTCTTTCCCTACAGTTTTCTTGCAAGGCTCATGTATGGCAGAGACTACAGTTTTATGTTGTTATTTTGCACTGGAGCAAAGCCTATGCATCTCTTCCTTAGCCCTGTTTATCTGCAGAGCTTACTTTTGTCACATAAGGTGGTTTCTTTCAGAAGAGACTTGTGTTCATTATATGCTAGTTAGGTAGCATGCTAGTGTGGGGAGAGTTAAGGAGCCTGGGGAGCTCAGCTGAGGTCCAGGAAAGCACCCACATTTCCTATATTTTCAGGGAAAGAGGACATGGAAAACCAAGATGTGCTGCTCATTCTTCACTCAGAGGTGATGCCTCTGCCAGTGAAGGGTCTTGTTCAGTGCCCAGGTTCTCTGTGAAGACTGTGCTGTGTTTGCACTGCATCAGAGCTCACTCCTGCAAAATCCTTTTTTAAGGCATTGCCCACGGGGGGGAATCTTATCAGGAAAAGAGCAGGAATAAAACTACAGAGTGATGGAAGTCAAGTTTTTCTAATGTTATAGTCCCCACCTTGTTTCCTCCAGGTTCGTTCAGAAAATTGAGTGTTCAATACTGAGAAAAAAGGGAAAGAGATTTTAAATTTTTAGACAATCTCTGAAGTCTTCCACTTTAACCTTGAGTGTGTGAGTGCTTTTACAAGCATGTACACTGTATCAGTTTGGGTCAGTTAGCATGTCTGTCCTCTGTACTTTAATGACAGGTAAATTGAGGTGCAGCGTGTCTTGCTAATACCTTGTCAGTCCATGAACACCGTGTCTAGGAACATAACGTGTGTCTCCTGAGCCTTGCTTTTTAATCTGAGGCAGAGCAAAAACTTTATTATCAGATTAGGATCTGTGGTCTTTATATCTGATAGACTTGAGCTGAAGGAGTTTTGAAGTCCATGTTCCTCTTATGTTTTTGCTCATGAAAACACTGTGGAATTTTATTTGCATTTAATGTCCTTGATCTGGGGCTTAAGTGAGGAGGGAATCAGGGAGAAAGAAAGCACCAGCAAGAGTGGATGAGCAAAAGTAGGCAACATGAGAAAAAGGCATTGGAAAGCAAAGCAGAGGAACGCGAAGGGAGGGGTTTGGGACAAGAGGCAAATGGAGAAAATGAGATAAAGCAATCTGATGGAAAGGGGAGAGGTTAGAGGCCAGAGTGTCAGGCAGGAACAGGTCAGGAAGAAAGGAACAGCAAGATATTTAATCTCAGACTGGCTGCAGCTCTTTAGCCAGGTGACTGGTGGGATAACTGGCAGGAAGCTGGCATTTACCTGGATGCTAATTCCTCTCTTCCTGCCAGTCTGGCAGGATGAGTACCTGCTCTCCTGGTGAGATGAGATCATTTGAAAAGCCCCCCTGGCTGCTATTATGAGGAGTGACTGAATGCAGGCTCCAATGTTGTGGTGTGTGATAAAGCTTGGTAGCTGGGAGGGGAGGGGGCTGGTGGCGGTGGGAGCACTGGAGACAGGCTGCTCATTTAGTGCTGCCAAGCTCTGCGTCTGATTAATTATGGAACTGTTGATAAATAACATTGCAGAGATACGTAAATCAATGGGAAAGATGCGGGGAGCCGCGCAGGATTGAGGGACTGGCACTGCTTGGAGGATCATTGTTCTTGGCACAGGTGGTGCCACGTTCGGCAGTGGCAGCTGGCGAGGGTGGCAGGCACAGGGGGGTGGCAGTGAGAGGCACGGGAGCAGCGGGGCAGGCGTGCTGCTCCAGCCCACATCACGGCTTTCCAGGGAACTGTCCAAGATATGTAGGTGGTCCCTGCTAGTATTGAAAAGAAAAAACTCTTTGTAGTCTCTAAGGCATTCATTTCCCATAGAAAAGGGAGAACGCTCTCCTCTCTGCTGCACAGACAAAACATGGGTTTGGCAGGAAAGGGTGCTGAACCCAACTGCCTTCTCTTCTTATTTTTTCCCAGTTGCAGGCTTGTGGTTTAATCCCTGCATTCCCTCCTTCCTCTAGATTAAGAAGGGAATCTATTTTTTAGAAGATAGCTGTGTAGCTCCCTGTTGACACACTCACTTCAACCACTTAATGCAAGGCTGTTCCATTTGGCTTCTACAGGTCATGTGTTGGTGCCCAGTGGCTGCCTGATACACCTTGGGTACCTTTGGATGGAGTTATCCTGAGAGACTCACAGCCCAAGTTTGCTTGCCCATGAAATCATAGAATGGTTTGGGCTGGAAGGGACTTTAAAGATCTTCTAGTTTCAATGCCCCTGCCATGGACAGGGAACCTTCCACTGAAACAGGTTTCTCAAAGCCCAGTTCAGCCTGGCCTTGAATACATCCAGGGATGGGGCATCCATTTCACTGTTATGACCTTCTCTCTGTACCTTTAGTGTCATCTGGTTTTACCCCTGCTTTTCCTTGTCCTCTGTTCATACATATAAATTAACTCATGTGGAAACAGGAGGAGGAATATAGGCAGCTAACAGTTAGCTCTGGGTCAGGAAATGTACCCATAGATACCAGTTCAAACCCACCCAGGACTCTTCCAGGGTTCAGGCCTAAACACTAGGATGTGGTAAACCACTAATACTTACACTGGGGAGCAAACCTCTGAGTTGTGTCTATACACTAATGCTTTTACACATTCAAATAGAATGAAGCAAGCGGTTAATTAGAGATTAGAGAAGAGCAGGAATCAAGGGTAGGAGCATCTCAGCTCATCCTGACTCTGAGCAAGGACCAGTCCTCTTCAGAGAGAACTGGAATGTGGCAAATATTGACTTGATATCAAATGTGTAGTTATCTACCAAGGTCTACATCTGAGGTGCAAGGAAGGAGTCAGCTGGTGGTATAATACTAAAATGCAGGTCTTTAGTTTCAAGCAGGGGAAGGTTTGGTGGGATGAAATAGCATCTTGGTGAGGTAGGTATGGAAAGAGTCCTGCAATTTTCTTTTGCACAGTAACTCCCTTCACAGTCAAGGCCTGTCTGCCAGAGCTCTGCATATAAGCATACGTTTGTGCCTGTATATGGAAATAAGTGGGTGCAACCAGTGAAATCTCAGGATCAGTGAAATGTGAAGCCATGCTGGAGTGTACCGCAGTGCAATAGTAAAGTCTCAGGGTATTGAACTTTTGTGGTTTAGTCCCTCCCAGCAACAAAGTACTAAACTGATGCTCCTTCACTCCCCCACCAACAGGATTAGGGGGAGAATTGGAAGGTTAAAAGCTTGTAGGTTGAGATAAACACAGTTTAATAGGTAAAGCAAAAACTGCATGCTCAAGGAAAGAAAAGCAAAACAAGGAATTAATTCACAGCTTCCCATGGGCAGGAAGGTGTTCAGCCAGCTCCAGGAAAGCAGGACCCCATCACGCATAACAGTTGGGAAGACAAACAGTATCACTCCAAAAAATCTGTCCCAAACTTCCTTCTTCCCCCCAATTTTATATATTGAGTGTGATGTCATATGGTATAGAATATCCCTTTAGTCAGTTGGGGTCACCTCTCCAGTCTGTGTCTCCTCCCAGTTTCCCATGTACCCCCAGTTTCCTCACCAGTGTGGCAGTACAAAAAACAGAAAAGACCTTGGCTCTGTGTAAATACTGCTCAGTAATAGCAAAATCATCTCAGTATTATCATCACTCTGTTCAGCACAAATCCAAAACAGAGGCCCATACCAGCCACTGTGAAGAAAGTTAACTCTACCCCAGCCAAAACCAGCACAGGGATCAATGAAGAGGCAGAAGTAAAGGGACTTGCAATGACTGAACCCACCTGCCTGCAGCAGAAAGTGAGGCAGTATTTTAAACTGAATGGACAGTGTAGAATTAAGCTGACTTGGAAAGTTGATAAAATATGAAGATACTGTTCCCGTAGGGAAATTTATTTCATTGTACTGTAAAGAGCAGGAGGTGCCAGTGGGAGGAAAATACATTTAGTGCTTCTGCATGTGCTTGCAATGTGCATCAGTAAAATGGACACTGTGCTGAACATGAGATGTCGTGAACTGTAAAGCAGCAGCCTTCTTTACGGTGTTTTTTTGGTTTGTTAAGTAGTTGGATTAGCATCAAAATAAGCAGACATCTTTCAGGAAAAGCAACCACAGGGGACTTCTCAGCTTTTAGGTCTATCTCCTATTTTAAATTTTCTGTTGAGCTATCCTTGGAACATGTGAAGGAGATACTCCACCTTCAGGTCAAAGAGGAGCCACTTTCATTGTTGGCCCAAAGCTTGGTGCCAAAGTTTTTGTAACAAAGCTACATGGTAAATTTTAGAGCTTTTCTGGAAGTAAAGCACCTGATCACAATTATCCAGTGCTCCAGATCCTTCTTGTACTCTGCCTTTCCATCCTTATACTGGGGTAAATCTGAGCATACACAAAGTTAGAGCATGTTGCTATTGTAAATCCAACTTGAGACTCTAACTCTGGGACTTGGATGATCTTTGAGTATTTCTAGCTTTAATACAATGGCAGAGGAGGGGAAAGCCCAAAAAACCTATATTACCTATCTTGTTAGTATACTGACTCTTTAAAAAACAACTTTTAAAAAAAATCCTCTGTTGCTTAGATTTACAGCAAAGTATTCCAAAATCAGGATCCATCAATTAAAAAGATTTTTTTGGTTAGCATTGAGCAGAGTGACTAAGGGTCTAATGACCCAACTATGCCAACTTTGTACAAGTATCTGTAAATCTAGAAATGAAAAAAAAATTTGACTGATTTAGCCTGAAAACCCCAGATGAATAAAAAGTAAGAGAAATAACTCAGGTAAGGCAAAAGTCAGAAGTAATTTAAATCTGTGAAGTGTGTTTTTTTCGATAATCTATTTTAAAGAGCTAATAGCACAGTGCAGAAAAAATGTTATAACAATCTAATGAGGTCCCATTAAGTTTCCCTTCCATTAAGTTCTTTTGGGTCCTATCTAGGCTAGTTGAATAGGTAATTGAAAACAAAACCTGCTTCTTTAGTCTAAACGTGCTTGGTAAGAAAGAGACTTGGGAGTTGATGCTGCTTGGATTCTGTTTCCTGCTCTGCCATTGAACTCTGAGCCTTTGACTGAAAAACCTCCTTCCTCTGGGCCATCACTTCCCAGGCTGTAACACTTGGATAATTATTTTCACACATCTGACTGGGTAGGGGAAAGCATGATTCCCAGGGGAGAGCTTGTGATGCTATGAAAACATAAGGCAATTTTGGAGACATGTATATATGCATACATATATATTTATGTGTGTGTGTATTTGGCCATCAAAACTGTACTTGTGACATTCAGACCTTGACAGTGCTTGTTGCATGCCGGAAATAAAGCTGTTAGATGTTTATTCGTAGCTTTCTTTAACTGGAGTAAGTGAAAGCACCAGGCCTTGCAATTTTATTCATCCGGCTCCTAAACAGGAGCATCCTTGACCCATGCAGGCAGTCCAGGGAGGCTCATGGCTGGGGTAAAGTGGACAGACGGGTCTGCCTTCCCATGAGCCTGATTGCTTTCCACCAGTTTTAATTACCAGCCTTTGCAAAGGTTCCTCTGGGAGAAAATTAGCCATCAGCTGCAACGACAGCAGGCAAGACACCAGTTCACTCAAGAGACGTCAGCTAACTTTAGCCCCGTATTGCTGAGCCATCCTTTATTTAATCAGGGTCGTAGGAGCATCCGAGGCAGCACTCACCTCTGCAGGTGGGGAATGATTTACTGCCCTGCTATCAGAAAGCTCTTTAATCTTGTCTTTATGAACACTTAGCACCTACAAATCACCTGTTTGGCTTGAAATACATCGCCTGCTTCATGCCTTGGTGCCCCGAAGGGGAGGATGTCAAAGGTACATCTTGTTTACACGACAAGATGCTTTATGGAAGCAACCCTACTGCCTGTGTGGCAAACCTCATCCCAGCCCGCTCCTTCATCTCCCTCTCGCAGCACATGAAGTGCATGGTTTTATTCCCTGGAGACCTTCTAGAGGGTCTTCAGCCCACTCAACCCAGCTTTTCTGCTCTTCCATTCCTTTACCCAGGAAGCTAGGCAGTGTGTTTCATTTCTGATGTGCTCCCTTAACTCTCTGGTTAACTTTCCCTTAACTTTCCCTAGTTCAAACCATGCTCCTCCAGATGCAAAAGGAAGGTGAGAGTAGCTCACAATCAGTGTTTGACATTTCTTCAGATGCATTTTATCCCAGGTAGCTTCAAAGTGCTTTCATTCAGACATCCCACTAGGACAGTGCAATCAGCTTTGGGGTAGAGCAGGATAACTGTGACTGCTAGCCATGCTGTATGCCAGTTTGGGACAAGAATTAAGGAGTTTAATTGAAGTGAGACATGTAATTGAAACTGCAGGGGAAACTTTAGGATAGACAGCAATTATACAAATTAGGACATCGTGACACCATAGCAGCGCCTTAAGAAAGAAAATACCTCTGATTTTAGAAGAGAACAATAACTGAAAAGAAAAACCTCAGGCTCTTATATGTCTGGAGATGAGCAATATTAGGAATCTTACTGGAAAAGCACATCTCCAGTGGCCTGGAGCCCCTCAGTACCACAAAGGGGCAAGCTTTGTTATAAGCTCAGAAAGCAGACATCTGCTACTTGATTAGCAGAACAAATTCCTTGTACGTACTTTTGCTAAAGCTCCTTTCTTCCCTGCAAGCATGTGCTTACTGACTGGAAAGTCAGGCTTTCAGAGATGGACCACATGCATTGGGGATGTCTGTCCTGGTGCAAACCTCCTGGGGCCTTAAAATGAAGGTGCAAAACCTTTCTTTGGGCTTCTGTGGCCTTTCTTGAGTAAGCCACCCATTAAACCCTCTCAACATTCTTTGATCATGCCACAGAGAAGACAGGAGCCTGGAATGGCTGGAAGTGTCAATCTGCCTCTTGACTCTTGTTGCTGAAGAGATCTTAATGTAGATAGTGGACAATCTCCCCAAATTTTGGCCTTTCCCCCCTACTTTCCAGACTCAAGAATGAAATTCCTTGAATAGCAACAATCCAGGGTTACAGTAGAAGGTGGTAAGTATGGCCATGAGTCTTTTAGTCAGCAAGTTTTCCTCTCTCTGGCGCCTGTCTCTTTCATAGTCATGAATCTTGACGTTATTTTTAGCATGAACAGACCAAATGGAGTTGGGGGAGGAGGGAGTAAAAGTGAAGCTGACAGTATAATGTGAGCCAACATACAGGCACTCTGCATTACAGAGAGATGAAGGATGGCATGTCATACATCATCAGGAACAATAAAACATGAAAGATTTCTTAACCTCGCCTCAATCCCAGATGAGCTTGTCTAGTTCCTTCTGTAGTAGCCTCCAAAGTTTCTAGCTGTTTCTAGAGCCAGAAGCTTCTGTCTCAGTGATCCATCAGGTTCAGAGATGGCCTCCACACTGTACCAAGACACTCTTGGCACAAGACAAGATATGCAGGCTAGGCCAGGATCATGGTTTCAGGTTTTTTCTCTGCCAATAAAGCAGCTAAGGATTATAATTTCCAAACCTGATAAGGTTCAAAGTTAGTTGGCAGCAATTTTTTGAAGCCTAAAACTCGTAATTTGTATTTGTTTAAAAGCCCAGGACATCTTCAAGCTTGTATTAGCCTTGGGAGAAACTGCTGAATGTTCCAAATTTCTGAAAACCATTTAAAGAGGATTCTTAAAGTGTTTGGTATTTTAGGATTAGATAGACTTGAAAGATCTCAGACAGATTGGAACTGAGAATAAAACAAGCTTTCAAGTGAGATTCATTTAATCAACGGAAGAATAAGCCAATTTTCCCTTTTCTAAAAATTCAAAATATTAAATATGCTAATAAAAAAAAAAGATTACCGAGGAACTGCTTAACACAGTGAGGCAGAGTATGAGTCAGAGGGTATTTGGGAACGAGGGAAGCTCGAATGCTTATTGTGTTCTGGACGCTGTCAGAGATAGGATAATGACTTGGCTCTTATGCAGTCTGACCCTACACAGCGGCAGTGGCTCCATCTTTATCTAGATCTCTATTTATCTGGAGATGAATAAAAATTGTGCTTGAATGTCTAGACTAGCTTCAATAAAAATAACCATAATGGAGCTTAATGGGTATTTTTATTGTGGAAAGAGCAGTTTGTTGCCTGGATCTCTTTGAAAAATGTTCTTCCCATCAGATTCAACAGACCTTTCAGAAAGTCTTCGCAATGGAAATGTGTCTTCAATATCATTTCACCTTGCCAGACAGCCAACCAGCCAGTGCATACATGCCTGGCTGCTCACTGCAGGCTTTTCTTTGGTTCTGCTCAGAACACTACATCTACAAGGTGGCAGATGACACTTTATTCCATGCAGTTCCTCCTTTCCCTCTCTCAAAGAGAGCAATTTTTCTTGTATTTTTCCTGTCATCAGAGAGCCACTGTTCCTCTGTGGGGCATCTTCTGGACTGGTGGTGAATGTAGCATGTGTTTCCGGTCAGCTGAGAACAAAGAACCATTTCCCACTTGCTTTCAGAAACATAGCTCTTTCTTTTACCCTGCATAGCTGCCTCACGACTGTCTTTTTGCAACTGTTTCTTTTGGTGTGAATTAAATCTTAAGTGGAGTTTGACTAAGAAAGTTCTATAGAAAAGTAACCTCTAAGGTGGTAGAGAAGGATTTAGAGTGGTGAGAAGCTCAAGTAACAAGAGAGGATATATGGTGATCATGGACATTGGGAAAGATTTAAAAACATTTGCAATTGGCCTATGTGCGCTCACAGTGAAGTCAAAGATAAGTCACTGCTGTGTGCTCTTGAATACCCTACCTGTAAAACTCTGCATCTCAGGAAAGGAAAGAGAGCACAGATTAAAAAGAGAAGATTTCAAGTGGACACCAAGGGGTCAATTATGATGACCCTGTGCTGAGAATTAAGGTGTGTTGTCAGAAGCACATATGTCTTGTTCTCTGAACCTGATTCCATTTTCAGTCCCTCTGCACTTCTTGTTTCTACGCAACTGGAGAAGCTGATAAAAAAAAAAAAAAGTGTACGTGGTGCTATTGAGTTATGTTTGTACACTGCATTTTGCTATAAATATGTGAAATGTCCTTTCTCTTGCTGTTAATAAGTGTGGAAAAGTTGTTGACTGCCTGTAAAAATAAGTCCTAAAAACTAATACACAGCTCTGACCAAAACGTTTGCTCATTAGGAAAACCACCCACAACCATATAATGAAATGACTTGATATTTGCTGTTTTGTTTAAAGCATTGGTCATCAAATAAGAGGGCAGTGCAAATACTGCGAGACTTAAATGACTAGTGACCCACTACATTGGATGACATCATAAAAATGACTGGCTTAAAAAGATATCCAGACTTAGACTAGTTCAGGATGGCATGGAGTCAGCTTGCCATTTTGTGAACAGCTCAGGCCCTTGCAGAGACAGTGAGCAAGGAGAAAGAGGGACAGGGAAAGGCTTCTGTGTTTGTAGGGCTTTTATTTGCTATGAAGTTTTACCTTTATAGTTAAAAAAAATTAAAAAATCTAAGTGCTTGGTCGACTTTCTTTTGTCTATACAACCCCGGCCCAAACCTCAACCATAAGAGAAGCAAACTGTCTTTGTGCGTGCCATAGGGTGAAATGTGTTCAGCATAGGCTACTTGGTGAATAAAATCATTGGGTGAATCTTTGAGAAATATATTATTATTTGTAAGCAGCACAAAAAATGAGGACATGGTTAGGGTCCTGCTCCAGTTCTCTGATGAAGATTTTGTCTGACTCCCAGGGCAGCAAAGGAATTAGGCTGTCTTGCAGTTTTTTGTGTGGCTGTAGGATGTTTTCCCAAGGAAGGCATCAGGGTGAAGGCGGCAGTGGCTCCAGGTAGAGTGTCTGAGAAGTCATTGTCCTGATGGGAGGAGGCATACTGAGGCTGGAAGTCGGACCAGTATTGAAGGGGAAGGAAAGATAAGGTGGGAGCACCGTTTTCATGTGCTGGTGCCCCTGTCCTGTAGGAGTGTAGCACTCTCTGTGGGTTGTTGTTTTGGGGGTTTTTTTTGGAGAACATCCAGAACCTCTGGTTAGCTCAGCATCTTGCAACATCTGTGCAAGTCTATTGGACTCCCACTTTCCCAAGTCTGTGTTTTGTTTACAAGGCACATCCCAGTGTGCTTCATGGCTCTGCTGAGAAGAGGACAAGGAGGGTACCTTATACCAAAGAGCTGATTTTTGTTTGTCAAGTCATGTGTATTTTAAAAGACATGGCAAGTTGAGTAGATCTAAAACACATAAGATGATGCACTGCATATGTTGTCACTTCCTGACCCTATCTGTGGTCACTATTTTGTGATCAGCTCAGCCATGACCAACTGTTGAAACACCTTTTGTATTTTTTCTAGTGAGAAGGAAGCCACAGTGATTGTTTCCTTTCTTCTATAAAATTACATCCACTTAAAATCATATGCATTCTCTTTGCTTAAAATGGAGAAGTCCTGAGGGGACAAATCACCGGGTGCTAAGTAAATAACGTGCAATCAAAACTAGTAAATTAAGCTAAGAGCTGGCAGCAGTGGGGGAAACAGGGAATAGAAATAAAAGATGAATATAAAAAGCAGGTATAGGAGAGGGAAGTACTATGGAAGAAATGAGAAGCAGAGAAAGGTATTCAAGCAAGTTATTCATATTATCATTTGGGACTCCACACAAAAAAACCCCCCTTCCCTTCTGCCCAGTACCCTTTTCCAGTAATCATGTCCCAGTAGTGCAGAGAGTGAAAAAGACACCATGTGGGGGAATCTGTAGACTTATTTCCCAACTTAAATAGCAACTGTGTCTTGCCTTTCATTTTTGGAGCATGGTGCCAGATTTTACCTGTTGTTTGCTGGAAAAATATTCCAGAAACCCTCTCCTGAGCCTGCTGGCCAGAAGGGCAAGGTCTAGCAAGTGTCAGCAGAAAGAAGGACTCCTTTGTCCTTGCTCCCAATAACATCTAAGAACCAGCCTATACCAAAACCCCAGCTTGCTGGTTGGAGGAAGAGTTAGATGCTTGAGTCTCTTGCTTTAGTGGCTTTCTGGTATCCTGCCTGGCTCCCTGCCACTTATGCAGATGGGCACAGGTTTCCTGTAGTCCTGTGTCATATCTCCCATTTTTGTGCAGATGTCTTGTGCACCCCAAGGCATCCTAAATGGCACCAAACACCTACATTTGGGAGCCGCAGGGAAAAGTCCTGCTTGGCAAAGTGTGGCCACAGATGCACTGAGAAAAAGGATCAAAGCCATCTGGGCCCATGGTTTAATTGAGTCCCTTCCAGGATATTGCTGATGGTGTGGAGGGAGGAAGGTGGCAAATGTGGGATGGGATGGTGTGTTGGGGAAAAGGGAAGGGACAGATGTGACAACCAAGCTCCATGTGGCAATCATGTTGCTTGAGGATTGCATTAATAAAGGCTTCCAATGATTGTGTTGATATCATGGCAGTGTTAATGCTCTTTTAACTTTGCCTGAAAGCTCCCGTGCAGGCCCACAGAACACAGCCAATCCTACTTCAGTGCAGTGTCCAGGCTGCCTAGGCTACATCTTCATAGTCATGGTATGGAGCACAGCTAACACTGTCATTGTCATAGCCCCCCAGGACAATTGGCACCACAAACTGGTCATTACTGAACCAGCCTGCTGCCATATTGATGTCCTGCAGCAGTGGCTGCACAGCAAGTGTGTATAAATTTGTGTGTTTTGGGAAAGAGGTTTAAAAGAAGAGTTTTCCATTAAAGAACAGAGGAAATGGAAAGAAAGAGGAGGACAGGGCATTGACAGCCATGAAATTAGTATGTGGCAACAACAGACCTTTAAATCCAAGTGCTGAATCTTGAAAAGGGGGAAGTAAAACATTGTGCTTTACACTGTGCTTTATGGGTGGTTGTCTTCTGAAACTGTTGTGTCCTCTTAGGTCTATGCTGGTATCTGGATTGGCATTGCCAAGACATGTCCCATAAAGATCAGGAACATGCTTATTTTTATCCTTTGAAACGCAGAAGAACAGGCCAAGCATGCTTTTAAATTCTGAGTATACAGTGGACAAGTCTGGTCCTGTAGCCCTGTCAGCATCCCTAGCTCTAGCCTGCAACACTGTCTGCTATTCTGTGTCAAGCTCCCTGAAAAAATCTCCGCCAGTACCTCTCATGGGAGCTCTGCAGCTGCTTTATCCTGTGAGCCTTCAGGGAAGAAATGCACAGCTCACTGAAAGGTGGACCAACTTTAAGATGGGAACTGGGAGCATATCTTCGAGATACATAAATAGGAAATCCATTAGTTATCTAATCAAGATTTTTTTTTTCTTCTCTTTCTAAATGGCAGACCAAGACTGATTTGATGATGATGGACTACCTTTTACTATGTATTTCAATGAATAATCTTTCACTACTATTCCTATTCCACATTTATGTTCTTCCTAAGGGCTCCAGATGACTTTGCAAAGCCTCCAGAAGTGAGGAAGTAGTTAGAAGGTAGAGGGGAAAGAAAAGTTAAATTTGTTCATGGAAAATTGTGTTCTGTGGTTAATGAAGCAGGTTTTAAAGAAATTTTTCCCTAAGAAAGCAATTAGAATGAAACATTTCAGAGAAAATGTTGATTTTTTTAAAATAAAGCTTATTTCTAATTTAATGTAGAAAGTATACCTTCCATTTCTACCCTTCTATTATTTTCTGTTGGGATTTTTTTTTTTCCTTTTCCAGTTAAGCTGCAAGATATAGCAACACTTCTAAGTTTCAGAAAGATTTGCAGGCCATCTGTCCTTGCCTTTGGCATACCCTCAAGGGAACAGCAGTGGAGGTGGGTTAAGGAACCATGTGCCTCTACTGAAGGGCCGTGCATCCAGCCTGCTTAGCTTTCCATGGGCCCGGGCACAGGAGTGGTCTGAAATGAGCAGGCAAAACAATCCCCCTTTCTCTGAGCCAGAGTCCTTCCCCAGGGCACTGGCACTCTCAGCTGATCAATTCTCCCCAGGAGCCCTCCTGAGTGTGAATGCTAATAGGAAGGGTACAGGCAACTGATTTATAATATTCTTGAAAATCTGGATAGATTGCTGTAATGATCAGAATTAATTACTCTTTTCAAGATTTTATGTTTCCAAGCTTCCTTTTTCCTCCTCCTCCTCCGTCCCCCCCGCCCTCCCCTCCCTGTCGGCTCAGTCGTCCTCTTTTCCCTCTGGAGTCCTTCCACCTTGGCTCCTGGCCAGCTCCCTACAATAAAGTCACATGCTAATCAATAACACTTTTATCGAGAGTGACAGACAGGAGCTAACTGCACCGCAACAGTAACAAGCTCAGCCAGTAGTAAATGTGCTTTCCTCAAATCCCAGCCCTTGTGCTTTGCTTGCTGCCTCTTCAGCTTTCCTTGAATATCTGTCTCAGACTTCTACTCCTCCCTTCAGACCCTGCCACACAGTGGTTTTCTGACGACCCTGTCTAAAGTGATGGCCATCTCCAGGCCTTCTGATAGGAAGCATTTGGTCCCTGGGATTTCAATACTCTTTGGCCTTCACTGCACTGTTTTGTTAAACTGGTGCACAGGGGCATGTAGCCCTTCTTATTTTGGCTGAGTGCAAACCTGTTTCTGGGAGCAAGGCTGTAGCATTGTGGAGTAAGAACAGAAGTCTGCGGAGTCAGTCCCAAATTAGGTGCATCCCACAGTAACACGGTTTCCCAGAACCCTTGAAGTCTTGTGCTAACCCCAGACCCATCTGATGCTAAAGTAAGGGTCCATGCAGAGCTGTGAATTGATAAAATTAAACCAGTCAATAACTGCACTTGAAAAGGACCAAGGCCACTGTGAGTGGGAGTGAGCCCAGCTTGTGCTATGTCTCTGAAATTCACCCTTTGGCCAGGATTGTGCTGGTACTTTCTCACTGAGCTTAAATAGAACCCTCACTTGTTTTGCTTCTGACTTGGTCCTGCATCTGCTGAGAGTCTGAGGTGCTGGTCTGGGAAATGACTGACTTTCCTGAATCTGGGGATGCTCTGGCAGGGCAAAGGGGCTCGGTGCTATAAAGGATCCTCTAAATATGCCTTTCCAGCACAACTGATTGATTGTCACTCCTGAGGGCAGGTCCTCTTTCCTCAAGCATGCCAGTGCACCGGCAGAGCTCCTGTTGTTTGCCATGACTCATGCAAGAGTACATTAAAGCAGATCTAAGACAAACTGAGAGGCTAATGGCTCCTGGACCCTGAGAAGAGAGAAGCTATCATAAAAAACTTTGCTGACCATTGCTATTGCTGCTTTCCTGATCCAGGCAAAGCTTGGCTGGAGCAAAGGATCAGTGTAAAAGGACACAGGGGATGAGCCTCCAAGAATGACAGATCATCCGCTTCCATGCCACCTACACAGCCCCTTGCTTTGCCAGAGATATGATCAGCTGCATCCATGCCTCATTCCCATCAGCTTCTGCTGAGCAGGGAGATAAATCTCACCTTCTGGTGCTAATTGTCCTCACCCACCTGGGCACTCCAGAGACACCCCACGCCTCTTGCCTCACAGGCATCAATCTAAAGTGGATGTTGGTCTCCACCTTCCATCACATGCCTCTTGGTGCACCATCCCAGTCCAGTGCAGGCGTGCCAATAGATCTGGAGCGTTACGTTTGCCTAGTGTAACATAAAACCCAAACCAGAGAGAAGGTTAGCAAGGGTAGTTTTGCATGTTTCGAAAAATTCCTGCCTTCTCTGCACCACCTACTTACAGTGAGTTTGATCGATCAACACTCCTGCAAATCCTAGCTCAGAGGTGTTTGGAAGGGAGTAGGATTAGCTCAGGTCTTCCAAAGGAAACCTCTAAGTCTGAGAAAGAATTCTCAGCTTAAGAAATAATACTTCTAATTAATTTTTATAATTATTTCTTCTGTCAGAAATATGAAAATCAAATTACGTGATGTTAAAAATTATTTTTCATTAGAAAGTTGTCATTTCTTTTATGGACCTCTTAAATGTTCTCTATCATTTTTTGAAAAATTGCTTCATTTCTGGCAGGATACTATCCTATAACAATTGGAAAAATCCAGTAGGAATGTTTTAAAACCCAAAACTCAGGACTAATGAGGGGTTTTGGTTTTGTTTTGGTTTGGTTTGGTTTGGTTTTTTTTTTCAGTTTTAAAGTGCATCAGTGTATTTGGGGGGAGAGTGTTGTAAAATATAGAGATCAGGATCTTTGGCTTTCTAAAGGATGAGCTGAGATCTGTTTTTTGGATCCATTACTAAGTTGGTAAATCATTTATTGTGATGTGCTGTTTTACCAAACCCAGCATTAGAGCTTCATAAAATATAAATAGTACAAAATACTTTGGTTCTATTAACAACCTGTAACTGATGCACTTGAACTCTTTCTCATTTTCCTTTTTAATTTCTCTGTCTTGTAAAGTGAAGCTTGGTTTACGATTGCAAATAAAAATGAATTTGGTGGATCTCATCTTAATTTTATCATCCCAAAACTATAGTTTTGCCTTCTGGCTTGTATTTTACAGTCTCCACTCAAGGAAGACTTGAGGGCAGGTGGGATAGGACATAGCAGAGCAAGGTGCTGCGGGGGCTGTGGTGTAGGAGGGGGCAGTGGCTGAATGGTAGCAGGGAGGCCAGACCCTGCTCAGGTGAGTCAGGACCAAGGTGTGCTGTCAGTCACAGAATCGTGTGACCACTCTTGCTCAGAGCTGTTCTTGGCTCAAGCTAGGGATATCGATCCCTGACTTCCACGAATCACTAAAACCCCTTTCAAATTAAAATAAGTGAACAAATATGCACAGGCGGAAATGCAGGAAGCAGTCCATTTCAGATTACTTTGCAGATCAGGAGGCAAGTGAAAAAATCTGTGAGCCACTGGGATTAACCTGCTTGCAGCAGCAGGACCTGTAGGGGGTTGCTTCTGATGACAGTGGACCCAGCACCCTGGTAACTTTCTCTGGGGGAAGGCTTGGTGCACTTATCCAGTAAATCCCTTCCTTGATTTGGATTCAGAAATCCATTGTGCTGAACGTGGTTGCAGGCAAACCCCAAACACTTCTTCCTCTTTTTCACCTTCCTCCCCATAATGAGGGAACTCTACCTCTTTTTAACCTGGGTAATCTCAAAAGAGGGATTTTTTTTTTTTTTCCCTGTACTTGGACTATTGAGATATAACAAAATGGTGGAATGGTGGGGAAGACCGTGACCACTTGAACTTTCAAACCAAGCTTGTGGAGATATCTTCATCAGGCTTTGCTCTGAAGGTCTCTCTCTGATGTACAGTCTCTTTTGGGCTAGGATGTGATATCTGATATTTGTAAACATTTTCTGTAGAGAACTTGTAGCACCTGGCCTTATGCTGGGCTTCAGATGCAGCCTGGGAGGGACTTTGCAAGGTTGTATCTGAGTTCCAGCTGGTTTGTTTGTTTTGTTTTGTTTTGTGGTTTGGTGGTTTGTTTGTTTTTTTTTTTAAAGGACTGGGCAAAGGCAGGGAAGGTGGATCATCTCTGAATAGAAAAATAGAACTAAGTGTAAAAGGCATTTGTCTCTGCACCCAACCTGCTGCAGTTTACCTTTCAGGGAGTGGGGGATTGAAACCAAATCATCCTTGTTTCTCAGAGCATCTCCACTGTGTTCAACTATTGCTTGTTAATTGCCCACATTGACTGTTTTATTGTTAGAGGCATATGGCCCTATAGATGGAGGAATAAAATGGCACTATCTTTCTGCTCTTACTAAAATAAAATACGAACAAATGCTTCAGGGAGGTGTGTGTTCCCCTGTGCCTTCAGTCCTGAGGCAGCCTTTCCCCAAGCAACTGAGTTCCCCAAGAACTGAGTCTCCCATGAAAAAATACCGTGCTCACTCCAATCAGCAATTTTGCCTCACAGTGCATATGGGAACAAATTGATGGGAGGGGATATACCATAGCACTGTGGACATGGGTGGGAGCAGATAAATCATAACTCGGCATCACAGGGAAGTGCAATTAGCATTTAGCTGCAACCTGCTGATACCACTGCTTTACATCTCCCTTGCTTTTCTGGATTGGAGAAAGAATAAAATGATGCTCAGTCACCCATAAGTGTGCTGATACACCAGTCCTACCTTAGCCCTTGTCCATCAAAAGCTGTACACCTCATGTTCTCCGGACAATCACTCTTATACCATATTCTTCTCCTCTTCTCTGTCTTTACATGAAAAGTTTTTATGTCCTGGGGGACCTGTGAGCAATGCCCTAAAAATCTCCCTGGACAAATGAGTGATGGACAGTCTTGTGGATCACTGAAAGCACTTTGTCATGCTATGTATTAGTCAAATCGCTCTGATTTTAATATTCTTCCACCAGTTCTAGCAGGGTATGTGTGCATGCATGCGTGTGTGTGTGCATATGAAAATCCATGCCAACATGTCATCCCTTATTGAGCAGAATATTGACAGGTTTGGAGATGGAGAGAAGACAGGAAAGAACACTGTGTCTTTCTGGAGAGCTAAAAGGCCTCTGCCTTCTGCATTCAGTGCCTTTCTTCATCTCTCACACACACACACATGCATGTGTCCCCCGCCACTACTACAACTACTTCCTTCCATAGAGTCGGAGCCAAGGAGAGTATATATTTTCTCATCATGGAACAAAATCTTTTTTAGAAAAATAATAAAACTTCATTAGAGTATTAATTCTAAGCTTTTATTTTTTATAGTCCCCTTTTTATCATTTTTATTGCTAGGTTTAAAAGGAGGAGATTCCCTACATTAGGGAGGCAGTGAGCTGTTTTACATGGAGTATCCAAGTGCCATTTACTAGCATCAACTTAGGGATGCAGGCTGGTTGCTTTTGTGCCTGACTTGCTCTTACTACCACTTTGTGATTTGCTTTGGTCCTGTCTGAAGCTGCCTGTGTGCTGCGCATTTGCCCAGTTATCCTGTGGGTATCCTGTCTGTCGCGGGGAGCTGGAACTGCAGTTTTTGTGAATTTCCACCTGTGTAATGTATGTTAATTTTTTCCTTCTGCACTTTCTATGATGGAGACTGAATCTTGGAGTAGTTGTGAGCCAGCTTTTCCTCACCTCCTCCCTGTGCTGTGACTCTTGTAAGGTAGAAGTTACACATGTCAACATCTACCTAATAACAACACGTGAATTGTGCAGAGCTTTGAGCTCTCTGTGAGGGAGACATGACCTTCATTATAATGATACAGTTGACATTTTCCCTGTGACACTTATTGTAACATCATTGCTTCCTGTTGGCATCTGTGGGCTTATCAGGCAGCTTGTTCAAGCAATCTGGAGTTGTGATGAAACCAGGCAGGAGGGAAGAGGCTGAGATTTGAGGGGGAAGGAGGAGGATCGGGGTGGGGGAAAAAAGGAGGATTCTTGGAGTATCAGATCACAGAGACCATTTCTGAATGTGAAATATCTAATCCTCTCCCCACTGCACCTGTCTCCTTGCCTGTGGATTCACAAGCACCCTGCACTGCAGAACCCGGCACCCTTACAGCTCACCATTTGCTGTGGTCATTCCCGGTACTGGAGGCAGTGCTGCTCCCAGCAGGAGGAACCCTGGCTTCCTGGGTCAAACCCATCAGAAAAGGAGGTCCAGGGGCCTCTGCTTCATTTTGCAAACCCCTTGCAAGAAAGGCTGGCTCAGCCTCCCCCGCCCCTGTCTATCCTGGGGCCTATGTTATGACATACTAAGTGGCGTTTGTGTGTGGTTAATCCAGGAGAGCTGGTCTACCTTCAAAATGTTTGCAGGCTCTTCTAATGTGTCAAACCTGGCTAGGAAGTGACAGATCTTGAGGGAAAATCAGGGTCAAAATCTGGAATCAGGTGTGCTGACCCAGTCTTTCCTCTGTGCACACCTTTTTTTCTGTCTTTTAGCAGAAGTCCTAAATTTATCCTCGCAGTGAGGAAATCAATTAATGATTACAGTAGAAGTGGTTTGGGGCTGTTATCTGTGCTGAAATCAACTACTCCTTGGCCACTTAATACCTGCCCAAAATAAGGCAAGCCCATGTTAAGAGCCTCTTGTTGCTTTGGGGAGGGTTGGTAAAAGCTAGTTTACTGCGCAGAAGAAAAGCTTTGTATCCTATTATGAATTCTCTGAGCATTTCAGTTTCTTGTTGAAACTCCTGAACTTAAGCTGTGGGTCCAAACGCTGCATCTATGCGTAGCTGGGTTACTGTGAAGTCCTCCACTTTTTCTTCTAATCTACAATCTGTAAATGTCACATGCACCACTAACTCATTACGACTTAACTGATGCTACGATTTTTATGTCAGGGCTGATGAAAGGCCTAAAATTAAAATTCTCAGCAGTTTCAGTGGGCAAGTAGGCAAGTATTTCCTGCCCCTTTTCTGTTCTCCAATCAGCTCCTCTGTGCTACTTTCGGGTACAGACGTTGCCAGGGCTAAACAAGCCCTGCACACTATATTTTACTCGTGGCAGCATCCTTGGCTGGTTTTGCTAGGAGAAAAGGAGAGTAGCGTAGAGCAAAGTGGCTCCTTCATTTTTCATAGGAACATAGGATTTGACATACAAGATCAGACTCTGCCTTCCCTAATGGCCAAATACATGATATTTCAGAGGAGAGCAATATCCTGCCAATAGAAAATATATTTATTGGCACAGCTTCCTGCCAAGGGTTTTGAATTGAGTTGACTGGTGGATGAGAGGTGGGGTGACAGCCGCTGCAAAGAGGCATGTTGTAGGCCCTGCACGTCTCAGAGTAATGCTGCAAGCAGGGGACTCCATTCCTGAGCCCTGTGGAAAACAGTCTGCTTCCTGAGGCATGAGAGTCATTCGCCTTATTAATTATTGTGGCTCCCACAGCTACATATGATATCATGAGGCATCATATGTTTCAGGCATAAAACAAGGTTTTGGGGGAAAAAAACCCAAAAAGTTTTAGTCACTCTTCACCTGAATTGATCTGCTCCTGTGGGAGAGAATCTCCCAAGTTGCTAATATGTAGCTTTACAGGCTATGGTATTTGCGTGCAGTGGAGATGATGGGATATATCTTTCATTTCATCTGGACAAAAAATAGCTCAGGATTATGAGAGATAAGTAGAGGTAAAACTCCCTGTTATTTTAACATTATATGGCACTTTGGGCCTTTTAGCTCCAGTAACACTGTATTCTGCCTCCAGGGGAGAGGACACTTTGTTCCCTCATATACAAAGAATATCCTGAGGTTTCCCCATGAATGTCTTTAACAAGGAGAGGAGAGCAGCATGAGAGAATTCAAGTAGAGCACAATAAAGCATTTTCCATTTGAAATACAGCATTGCCACAGCCTCACCACTGGGTCGGTGATTTTGGAAATATTGCACTGTTGACGCTCACCATTTTAGCAGCGATCCTTAGTCCATCTTAGTCCTTTCATATTTAATTTCAAGCCCAGCCACCTCTTAGGTATGGGAGCAAGAAGACAAATTTTCCTCTTTCATTGCTGTTATTTGGGAGAAGTGAGGAGGGCTTGAAAAAGTGGGGGTTTTTTTGTTTTTTGGTTTTGTTTTTTTGCTATAATGTTGTGATGAGAAGCTTGAAAGTACAACCCTAAATGTCACTTGATGATTCAAAAACAAGAAATCTAAAAAACTCATTTTCACAGTTTTGGGAGGCTAGACTCAGGATTTCTGATTACTTGAACTGCCAGTACATGGAAACAAAGACAGACTATTTAGAAACAAAGGTGCCTTGATTTCAGAGCTGTTTTATACAATAGAAATAAAACATCACTCATTTACACTGTTTCCTCAAAGACTCCCAGCAAGCATGTTTCTTACAGCCAGTGAAGGCTGGATGTATCTCCCTTCACAGGGTGTTAGTATCTGCACAACCACCCGCACACTGCATGACAGCTGTTTGCCTGCTCACACTCTTGGTCCTTAAGATGTGCCTGCTACATCACAGATTTGCTTTCTCTTAGGATTCATGGAGAAGAGGATGGGCCGAGGTAAGAGAGAGGTTTTTCTCTGTTCATTAGAGGGCAAGATTAAGCTTTGTTATTAATTATTCCTGTATTATGGCCACTGGTGGCCTGCAGTATTCCAGAAGTCAGATTGCCAGCAGCACTTAATCAATTCTGCTGCTGGTTCTATGTTATCAGTCTGTAGCCACACAGACATTTGGTATGTTATAAAATCAGAGTAACAGCTTCATAATTGCCTTGCAAAAGTGGGGCATTAGTGTTTTCTAAGTGACGAGCCTATCTGGAAATGCAATCGTGTCTTTAGCTATAATGCTATGGGAGTGATAGCAAAGTCATATTTAGGGCAGAAAGTAGCTAAAAATTAACCATACAATTGCAAACCAGCAAAGCAATTAAGTGCAACCCATCCTCCAGGTTACACAGGCCTTGGTGCTTGTCACTGAGGCAACATGTCTACCTATGGAGGCCAAACATGTCACCAACCTCTCTGTCCTCTTCCTCAGTGTCCACAGACAGTTCATCCTAGCAAAGTGGTATTTTCCCAGCACTTTCATGGCTCTGAAAGCAATGTTTGAGAGCAGTTCAGGCCCTTCCCTCTTGTTATAGAAGAAAAAGTGGCACTGAGAAGCAATCAGATAAAGCAGTGGAGAAATCTCCAAGCTACCATTAAACAACGGCTCTTTTTCTACTGGGACCAGGGCACATTAACCTGGGTCTAGCCATGTATCGAGCCAGCTATGTTGCTCTGGGAGGTAAGCTGATGGCTCCCTGTGCAGCAGAGACTCCAGCTTGAGTGGAGCCAGCTCTGGGACGTCTGATGCCACACAGGCAGTTATTCCTCTATGTAGGTGTGCGGAGTTTAGAGGAGCTGCAGAAAAGTACTGCACATCCCCTTGAACCCTTGGTCTGGGCTTTGAACGCAAAAGCCATCTATTCTTCCTCCCTTCTCACTCAGATATAAGACCAATAGGGAAAGATGACTACTCTCAATATTACGGTCCTCTTGGCTCACTGGTGCTCTTTTCCAAACTTTGGCATCCCTCTGCCCAGTTTGGCCAGGGGATAATTTCCTCTGTGGTTCAGCTGGCTTGGCGTCTGCTTCTAGGACTTGGACATGGTGCTCTAAGCCTCAGCCATGGAAACACACAGGGCATGCACACACAGAAGCCTGGTTTGCCAGGCTGAAAGACTGTGGCCAGTTGGTTGCATCCACTGTAGCGTCTGGCCACCAGCTGGGAGACATGACACCCAGAATGTTGCTCCGTATGCTAAATGAATTGCGAATGATTACAAAACCTGTTTCTGTAAAGACTTCTCATAGCTTCTTGGAATAGTTGCATGCTGTGTCCCTCTCAGAGCTGAGAAAGCTTTGGGATGGTGGTAGGATCAGGTCAATGATAATGCAAAGGACAACTTGGTATCAAATTCAGTATACCCTCTTCATATTAATTGTTTATTTATTTATTTATTTAATGAAATGTCAGAGAGATTTTACATTTCTTAGTCTTACAGTTACTCAGAGGGTGGAGCAGCAGAAGCTGCTTCATTTCTAGTGAGCATGTTCATCCTGTGGTTCCAAGTTTGGGCCAGGTCTTGGTGTAGTCAGGGTTATCAGCTGGCAAGTATTTACCACGCCAAGTGTTCTTCTGTCTATTTGTACAAAGCTAAACCTATGTAGGATCCCGGAGAGAAGAGAGAGGTATTTCAGAGTACTTGTAGAAAGTTAGTTCTGCATGTCTTTAATTTCATCTAGTAATTGCTGGAGGAAGAGGAATAATCAACAGACAGTGTCTTTGGTGGGACCTGTACTACTCTGAAACCCCTCTGAGACCATCAGAACTAGGATTTTGGTTATGTGTGCAAATATCAGACCTATTTGGTGAAAGTGTATAAAGGCACAATTCCGGCGGTAAGATGAGCAAATGTTGCACTGGGGTTTTTGAGCAAGCTGGGAGCTCTAAGTGCAGTCCCTAGACTTCTTTTTGATTCATTGGGCAACCTTGCATGTGTCAGCCTCCCTGCTTGGTGTCTCTGTGGAAATGTGTGTAATGATATCAATCGATTAAAGACCTTTAAACTTCACAAGAAAAATGCCAGTAAGGTGCTAAATATTATATATCTTTATTTAAAATTTAGGGTCAGGATGATTTTTAATGAGGATTCCATGCATTTATAAGCTTAAGCCACGTAAAATGTACTTAGGAGCAGGAAAAGTGGTTGTTAAAATGCGATCATAGTCTGGCCCAGATCTGACACTTCTGCATCCCAGTCCACTGTGATGCCAGATCCAGTCCAGGTTTCATGTGCCCATGTAGACTTTTCTTGGAATAAAATACATAATGGATCAAGCTGCCATATTAAATTTAGTTGTTCACTGTCACATCACCCAGTACACAGTCTGCTCCCTAAATCCCATACTAATCCAGTTGTCTGTATCTTCTTTGGTATAAAAGCACATTAGCCACAAAAGAAGCAGCAGAGACAGTATTCATAGAAAAAAACCCAGTAACAAGAGGGTTAATATCAAACTTAGTCCTAACCTGATATAGCTTTTATATGTCTTCAGGAATAGCACCTCACCTTCAATATGTATTCTCTTGATGCTTCACTAGGAAGATGATGATTTGTGATTTCTCTTTATCCTCTCTCACACCCATCTTCTTTCATTTGCTTATGGTAACCCCGATGTGTAGTGTAGTTTTAGCATTGTCGATAATGTACCTTTTACCTGGAATGAGTTTAATAGGATTTGACAGTGACAGAGGATGAAAAAATTCTGTGATCCTATTATTCATCCCATTTCTTCAGTAGTCTGTGTAGATTGTATATTATTTGGAAAAAAATGTTTGTCTTGGAGATTTCCTCTCTCTCTCTCTCTCTCCATATGCCTCCATCCTTACAGCTTGCTCTCGTCATCTTACTGTGAGTACCTCTGGTCAGTAAGACCCTTTGTAGGAAAAAAGTGGAGAGAGAGGTGGGAGGAAGGCCAAGGAAATACTTAGATATGAAGTACAGTAAATTCATATATTAAAGGACAGACCTTCTCCCAGA
The DNA here is from genome assembly GCA_013396735.1 of Grallaria varia. NCBI lineage: Eukaryota > Metazoa > Chordata > Aves > Passeriformes > Formicariidae > Grallaria > Grallaria varia. The sequence goes on from VWZG01008667.1 coordinate 809,570, forward strand.
ATGTTTATGAGCAACATAAAAAACACTGCAAGCAGAACCAGAGCCACCTGTGTCACTCATGTGACTTGTGAGTACTGTGTCTGACAATTGGATCTGTGTCTTGAAAGGATAGCAAAGACTCGTTCGTGTTTTTACAGCATCTCTCTATGTCCAGGCATTGCCAGTGTCTTCATACTAACTCTTGCCAGGCTGCTGTTATGGGGTCTGTGCCTTTGGCCTATTTGAACTGTATTCATTGCAATTTTTAACTGACCTTGGTTTGCTCCCTGACCATTGCTCTACTTCCTGATCTCTGGGGCTTCTGTTCACACAGTGCTGGACATCACTGAAAGAATTGGGGAGGCAAAGTCTCAGCATGGTGCTGGCCTCTTGGCTCTGATTCCATCATCCCTGCAGTGCAGAAATATATAACTGATTCCTCCAGTTAGGAAAGGTAAAATATCCTTTCCAAAGTCCTTCCCAAAAAGGTTAAGAATTTAATTTTGGATGAACATCCTTGCCCTCTGAGCAAGTCTTTGTATTAATGATCTCATGACAGATTGCTCCTTAAACTGGCCCTAGCGCAGGTCAAGACAGAGTGAGAATATTCTCTATTTAATGAGGCAGAGATCAGAGCCTCTAATATTTCATCATTCGTGCTCAGGGGAGGAAGGGAGTTATGAGCTTGGAGAGTTACTGGCAGAAGGGGCCCTCATGAGCAGCTGCGATGGCAACTCGCTCCCTACGTAGTTCTTAGCCCTCAAGAACATACTGCTGTAGGTTTCCAGCTTCCTCTTGGAAAAACTAACCTTTGTCATTAAACTCATTTAAATGATTGAGTTCAGTGTTGGCAAAAGATCCAAGGCTAATAACCCTCGAGACAGAAGAGACAGCTTTAGTCTGCATAGAGGCGGAGTATGAGGAGCATGAATGCCAGTGGTGTATGGGCAACTGCAATCCACAGGATTGTGTGGAGCATTTTGTTTTGTTCCTCAGCAGCTTCTGCCCAGGAGGGGTGGGCAACCTGATACTCAGATGCTAGTAAATTAGAAAGCCAACTTGCAGATCCAGTGGTTTACAAGTGTCTTAATTTATTAATGAGTAAAGGCCATCTCAGTGTGTGTAAATATAGATTTTAAATCAGTTGACAAGATGTACATAAACAATCAAACTTGCAGCATACTGCTGAGATGCTAAAGTTAAACCCACCTCTGACTTGAGTGCTACTTTTCGGTAGCGCTGTGTTCCCTGGGAAGCAGTGATATATAGTGCTGTGCAAATCACTGGTGCCCTTAAACTGCAGTTCTGAAATATTTACACATCCAAAGTGTGTGTGTAAATTGGGAGTATCACAACGTTCCCATAAGGTGACAGAGATTTGTAAATTTTGCTTCTGTGCAGTCCTGCATTTCCCTGCTAGTGACCAGGAGCCGGGACCCAGGAGCATAAATTCCCTGAATAATTCTTGCAATACTTAGGGTGAGTTTAGCTCCTGCACTTAGGCACTAGAAGCAAATCTTTCCAAGGTGCCACAGTTACGATTTGTCCTTTGAAAGGGACTGGTAGTGTCTTTAAAGGAACAGCTCCTGGAGGAGCACTAATAGCTACACAGGTTGTTATTCCATGGTGTTGAGTAAGGGCACCCTACTGGCTAATGAGGCTAATTGGTCAAGGCTCTGCCTTAAATCCTGTGCTCAGTTTTGGGCCCTTCACCACAAGAAAGACATTGAGGTGCTGGAGTGAGTCCAGAGAAGGGCAACAGGGCTGGTGAAGGGTCTGGAGCACACAAGGAGGGGCTGAGGGAGCTGAGGTTGTTTAGTCTGGAAAAAAGGAGGCCGAGGTGAGACCTTACTGCTCTCTACAACTATCTGAAAGGATATCATAGCAAGGTGAGGGGGTCTGTCTCTTCTCCCGGGTAAAAAGCAACAGAACAAGAGAAAAGAACAAGAACAATGCCTCTAGTTGTGTCTGAAGATATTTAGATTGGATATTGAGAAACATTTATTTACAGAAACGGTTGTCAGGCCCTGGAACAGCCTGCTCAGGGAAGTATTGGAGTCACCATCCTTACAGATATTAAAAAGATGAATATATGTGGCACCTGGGGACATGTTTTAGTGGTGGGCTTGGCAGTGTCAGGGTAATGGTTGGACCAGATGATCTTAAGAGGTCTTTTCCAACATAAAAAATTCTGTGGTTCTGTAATGGAGGAACACGCCTGAGGAGAAGTGGACTCTCCTTCCTTCTGAACTCATCATCACTGTCATAGACCTGGGACCTCACAGGTGTATGGCTGAGCTGAGTGTTGGTTGGTCCAGGTTTTTCCACTCCCCTCCACCCGACGCCTCCAGGGGCACTAAATTTGGAACTACCGGTGCCTGGTTTGTTCCGGCCATCCCGCCGGGAACGCCATCCCACTGCCACAGCCATCCCGACGGGAACGCCATCCCACTGCCCCAGCCATCCCGCCGGGAACGCCATCCCACTGCCCCCGCCATCCCGACGGGAACGCCATCCCACTGCCCCAGCCATCCCGCCGGGAACGCCATCCCAGTCCTGCCGCTAGATGTCACTCCGCGCTGAGGCCGCGCCTTGGGAAGCGGGAGCCAAGGCTGGCGCTCTCCCGGGGAGGGAAGCTGTGGGTCCGGTAGGGATTGGGGCTTGGCTGCTCTGACTGCTCTCCTCAACCTCTGATTCCATGCGTTGTTACAAGGGATGCCCCTCTGTGCTCTGCCAGCTCCCTGGGGAGGAGAGATGGAGGGGGAGGGTGCTGGTCCGTTCTCCTTGGCATCCAATGGTAGGACACGTGGGAACGGCTCAGTTGCCCCAGGAGAGGTTCACGCTAACACTAGAAAGCATTTCTTTACCGGGAGGGTGGACAGGAACAGGCTTCCTAGAGCAGATGCCCCAAGCCTTCCAGTGTTGAAGAGACGTTTGGTCAATGCCCTTAACAACATACCTTAACTTTTGGTCAGGCCTGAAGTGGTCAGGAAATTGGGCTGAATGATCATTGTGGGTCCCTTCCAACTGAAATAGTCTGTTCTGTTCTAGTCCAATCATTGATTAATAATAAACATTAAAAAAATAAAAAAACAATGAACCCACCAAAGAACACAAGACCACCCACCCCCACCCCCCCCCCACACACAAAAGCAAACAAACAAAAACCAAGAGAAAATATCTGGACCACTTGCGCTTATCACTGTCATGATATATTTTATAAAAGGTCCTTTGCCTTATTTCCCAGTTTTAACCAGTTTCTAATCTGTGTAATTACATTCTGTCTAATCTCGTACTCTTTCTGCATTTGCTATTCTTCATCATTTGCTGCCTTTATACTATTGTTGCTTTTAAACAGCTGTTATGTTCCATCACAGAGAAAGCTGCACTTCAGGGAAGGGCAAGCACTTGTCAAATAATATTAGTTCAATAATTTATATAGTGTTTTTCCCCCCTATTTTGTAATAAATTATTCACCTTATATCATTTTGCATTATTCATCTGGTTAACTGAGGTAGCCTAACAATTTTAAAATGTATTTGTCAAAAAATTTGTTGAATTACTTTTGTCAGTTTTGTTGGGTTTTTTTGTTTGGTTGTTTTTTTTTTTCAAAATAACAGCTTTGACAAATAATCCCAGTCCTTAGCTGCCCTCCCCCTGTGGTCAGTGAAGTGGTTTAGATGGATTGATGGGGAACAGTTTTGTACAACAAAACAAAGCAGGAAAGCAAAAGGCAAAAAGAGCGCAGCTGAAGCTCATTTTCTGAGATTTTGTACACTGTGAAATGTAAAATACAAGTGTCAGCTCTGTTTGTTAGCTGATCATCTCTTGGATGGCAGAATCTCTGAGGCCATCAATTTGCCATTTGAATTAGAGCACAGGCATTAGAGAAAAACATGTTGAAAATATATCGTCAGGACCTGTTTGCTGTATCCCATATTCATGAGACAGTTTGTGGGCCTCCAAAATATTCAAGCTTAAATTTCCTTACATTCACTACAAGATTACTGAAATGGTTGTCTTCAAGATTGCTTTAAACTTGACCCCCTTTGCCTATAGTGAAGGCTGCTATAGGATAGGAATGTGTCTGCAGGTGAGGGATATGTTGTGGATTACATATAAGTTTTAAATGGTAAGGTGGTCTGTGTACAGCTCCCTGCAATATTTGTGCTGGATCACCTGGGAATAGTGACTCCCCCAGGCTACAAATCAGAGTGAAAGGTATTGACATGTAAATTGAAGTGTTTGAAGCTGAAGGCACTGGAGAGACGTGTTAAAATCATATCAAGTCTTAGGATATTATTTGAAGACCTGCTTTTCTGAACCTAACCAGATATTTGTGAATTCAGTGTGCTCCTTTTTTAATTGCTATTGCTGGCCTTTGACAGCTTCAAGACAAGACATGAACCCTTCTAGTCCAGTACTGGGAAAAGGAGAGGGCTTGCAGAGTCCTTGATCCTGATCAGGGAGACATCAAGATGAACACGTGCATGTGCATGTCCTGCATTGTGAGCTGGCGATCACTTTCTTTTCAGCAAATTTCTGCAGGTGAAGTGAAGGGTGGTCAGTGATTGTGACATGATTCTGGGCCTTTGCAGTCTTTGGTTTGACTGTTTTGCCACAGGTGACTCAGGACTGCCTCACTTTATATGTTCCCTGGCCTATGCTTTTCTGCCCCAGGATGCTACGTATATCACTATGTTACCACTGGTTTCCTATTTAGATACTGCAGACATTAGGACTGCAGCAGTACTTCTAACTATATCCTAAAAGTCTTTATGAAGCATTGATTGGCCAAGAAATGAGAAGCAGCAGGAAGCCACAGCTTTCTGACTTAGGAACTTGCAAGTCTTTCATACAGCTCATCTTGAGCTTTGCTGACATGATCTCACTTGCTAATGTTTTTTTGCAGAGCATCCTATGTAATGACATAATTAGTGTAAATTGCATTTTATTTTTAAATCATCCCCTTTCCTTCCTGATTTTTTCATACCTAAATGTCAACTTTTATGGTAAAGAGTGATGTGCTGCAGAGGCTGAACAGAAAAATATTTCTGCAGGTGGAAATCTGCTGGTGGAGCTTCTGACTCGAACAGGAGTTCAGCTGGTTGAGGTCAATGTGTCTTTAAGGCATTGCAAGTTGTGCTTGATTTTGTTCTCTTCTTGCAGCCCAAGTCATCCTGCCATACCAGATATTAAAAACTTTAAATTATGAGTAGTACTGGTGAGTTGCACACACCTACCATATTTTACAGATCAGAGTTAAATGGTAATATTAGAACATCAAACCAGTTCAAACATGGTACAGTAAAAATCCCCCTCCCTTAGTATGGTGGGAATTCTTTTCCACGCAATACTTACCTTTCTCTGGTAGATTAAATTCAAAGCAGTTGGAGCCCTGGGAAGGGATGCTATTAACTTTCTTCACCCATTATTTTTTGTTTCTAGTTATTCCACTCCACCTTGCTAACTCTAGAGGGCATTAAGAATTCTAATATGCTTTCTGTTTTGTTTTTTCTTGTCATTATGGTGTGCTTCTGGGGTGGCAGACATGGCTTCCTTACTGAACTTATATGCAAATCTGGCACCAGGGTTTGATTCTTGAAGGCCTCTAGTCAAAAAGAATCTTTAACCAAAAAAAAAAAAAAGAAAAAAAGGTTGTTGGTTGTTTACCTGACTGGGAATTTCTGAAATCTATCACTGTTACCATCTTATGCATTGAAAAATCGAGGCATATGTAATAACAGGAGATTTGTGAAAAGTCATAGAATTCTCCAACTTTGTCTCACATTTTCCGCCTCTTGTTCATCTGAGTTGTTTAAAGTTTGCTCCTTACTTTTCTTCATGATATTGATCAGGACAGAATGAAAGCCTGCTCCCAAAGCTAAGGGAAGTTAAGGAGACAATGGAAGATTTGGAAAGATGTAGAATCCAGAAACTGGATACAAAAACTCCATACTGCCAGGATGGAGGATTTTTATTTAATTTTGTAGAAAAATGTTCTGGTTATTTTACACTGAGATGCAAAATCTCATTTGCAGCCAAGCCCCGGAGGGACTGAAAGGAACTTGGAGAGCTCATAAAGACAAGTGTAATAGGATTAATAAGAAAAAGGCCTGAGACATAAGCCTTCATTGTACACATTTCTTGCTAAATTTTAGTATTGATGGAGGTGAAATACCAGAACTTAACCACATGCTCAAGTCCTTGAGGCAGTAACAGAATATCAGTGTTCATATGGGCTCCTTCTGCCACCATTTTAAGAGCAACCAAATGGTGATGCTACATTTTGGGGTAGAGAGTGAAGGGGCAAGAAAGCTGGGCAAGAAAGGAGGCAGCTCCTCTAGCATTTACCTGGTATCGAATTTTGCATGTGTCATGAGCTGCTCTCCACACTCTTTCAGCATCTGACACTAGAAGGAAAGGTAGGTCAAAGCCTTACATCAAAAAGTAGCCTTTCCTAGCCCACAAAGAACCCACAGTCCCTGCTGAATGGCCTGGTTCAGTGCTCTACTTGGGCCTCATCTCTGATAAAAGCTACTGGTACATCTTGCTGTTTTGACATGTATCTGATAAAAAGCTCACTAGACAGAGGAAAAGTATGGAGAGAAAGTCTCATGGCTTTGTAATAGAGATGAATACCACTGAGACAACCTTGAGAGGGCTTGGGCCAAGTCCACTCTCCTGCCTGAGGGGAGCCAAGGAGCAGTAACAGGCCACAAAGCCCACTTGAACTGAAGTTCGAGTTAAGTACAGGTGTTTTTACCTTCACATGCTGACCCAACTTGTGTTTCACAGAAGAAAGGCAATTAAAGAAAACAGATCTGGTTAGAGGGACCAGCCAAAGGACTGGGTATGAACACAGCAGGTCAGTGTCCTGCTTTCCTAACACAGGGCCATGACGTGATCACCCTGTGCCCATCCTCTTCAGCTTAACTATTGCTGTACAAGCTGGTCTGTGGGAAACTGATCCCCTCCCTGTCCCAAAACCTGCATGTGGGATGGAGAGTTTGCTGGGGACTGGATGGGGACCCTGTGACAAATGAGAGAGAACATAGTTGGATGCCCAAAGGATGGAGCAAGACTTATCATCCATCACCTCTGATTAGATCCAGAGAGAGACACAGACAGATCAAAGATAATGAATGGATCCTAAAGAGGGTCAGTTCACTGTCACCTGGTGCCTTCAGTACACGAGTTATCTCATAGCATCTCCAAGGTAGCTGATTAATCTTTGCTGACTGACACCCACCCACTGTGGCTGCACAGAGCACCCAAGTGTTACAGCAACCTGTCCTTTGCTCACCCAAACTTTAACAGAAAAAAATGGGAGAAGGAAAGATTGGGCTAGGCCCCTTACATTATCTTGTCTGTTTGCTTTGCCCATCTGTCTGTCTGCTGGTCCCTGTGTAGTGGGAGAAGGATGATTGCATCATTTTCATATAGCTTGCTGTTCCAGCCCCATGATTTAGGGCAAACTTTGGTTGTGCTGCTGGGTGTTCCAACGTTTGCCAGGTAAGTGCTATGAAGAACATTTATTAAAATAGACAGATGGGCACTAGGGTAGAAAGCAGCCATTAGAATGCTTGAAATCAACCAACTGTGAAATAGAAAAATCAAAAAACTATATTCCTGGAGCCTTTAATACTAACCTTCCTGTTTGAGGCTGTCCTTTTTATGCTTTTTACATGTACACACCCACAAACCGGGAGATACTTATCAGGTTTAGTTTATCATTCTGGGCAATTCAGTTTGACCAGGATTTGGAGGGAATCTGAAAATTACTCCCTGAGCCAAAACCAATGCATGCAAAATCAAAATGCAGTTTTGCTTGCAGATAAGCACCCAGGTTTCTCTGGGCGCTTGGACACCTCAAACACAGGCAAGGTTTGGCCTGACCCTTCTTGAGTGCAGTAGGAGGAATACAGCCACTGACTGCTGGTAGAGAGGAGGTGAGATGCCTAATCACTTGTCTAGATGCATTTGCAACTTATTCTGATTCCTTAACAGCTCTTTCTGTCTGCTTGTGTTTCTTTGGCATTGTGATCACTCTCCATTAGCTCTCACAAGTAGTGGCATGAGATGCCAGGATAGATACTGTCAAAATCAAATGTCTTTGTTTTGTTCCTTTTCTTTCTTTAGTAACTTACTACTGGAAATACCAAGGTGTGTATGTTTGCCTTTTCATAGCCATGTACAGAAGAGGGAGTCCAAGGCTATCAAGAAAAAAAAAAGTGTCAGATATATCAGGTTAACAAGGAAATCTCTATTCTTAGGTATAAAAACATTGTTGCATTAGTCACTGTCTTGAGATAAAATGCCATGGTGTTAATATTAGCAGTTTATTCTGCATTTGTGTTAAATTCTCAGAGGGTGAAGGGCGGTCTCCAGTATTGCTACTTTCTTGTAGCTTGATCTTGGCTAAGTCACTTGCTGCCACCTCTTCCAGGACCATCCTGCAAGAACTGTGTATTTTCTTTGAGCTTTTATGATTCTAAACTTGACCTTGGTCTTACAGTATTTCTGCTTATCTGTCACTAACTTGAAGGGAGTAAGGGCAGTGTCAATGGGTGCTCAGGTATGACAGCAGTGACTGGGGTAGAATATTTATCTGCTAGTAAGAACTTATTTGCGAAAGGAACAGGTCAAATTTGAAAGATCTTTCTTAGTGCCTGTCCTTCATCATACTGATGTTGATGGCACCATCCCAGAGAAAAACCTAAAGCAGGACAAAAGATTTGTACTGAGGCAGAGGAGACTGGCTCTCCACTGTTTTCCGAGGGGTTTTGAGGGTCTGTACAAAGTTTGTACTAGATCCTTTTATCACTTCAAGGGAGTGATGTCATTGTGTCATTGACAGAGATTTTTGGTTTCTTTGTATTTTACCTCTGCTTTGGGCACAGAAAATGACAATCCTGGTGTCCAGATGGTGTCAACTGGTGTAACCATCTGGGAGTGGGGCTTGTGAATGCAGGATCAGACAATCAAAGTATGTTTCTTTCTTTCTTTCTTTCTTTCTTTCTTTCTT
>VWZG01008667.1:819923-847201 GCA_013396735.1 Grallaria varia
TTTTTTCTTTCTATTTGCTGTAAAGCACTTTGACACCTTCTAACGGAAGGTCCTATAAAATATAAACCATTAGTCAGATATACGTAAGTGTTGATATTTTCCCTGTTCCTCTTAATACTGTACAAGATTCCTTTCTGTTGGCTAATTTTAAACTCCTATATTTGCAAGGTCATTTCCATTTGATTCTGCAGTGTTGCATTTTTAAAGGATGCCAAAGCCTCCCCCTTATTGTCAGGATAAAATTAATACAAACCGAGCAGACCTTGACCAAAGGAGTAGCCCAGTAAAACTGTGAGTTGCCCATGATAGGCCAGTAACTAGGAAGCAATTTGCAAAGCTCAGTGATGCTTTCAGTTCTTTTTTGGCCTCATTAGCACTTGTGTATAGCCACCTACAAGGGTCAGAAAGCATATTTACCTTTTAAACATAACACTTGCTTGGTTTCCCTCACTTCCCAAACACCTTAGCCCTGTCTCTCTTAGCACCTTGAACAGGTACAGAGGAGGGGGTCTTTTAGCTGAAGACTTTGCACCCTGCAGTATTGATGTTGGTGGGGAGATGTACAGTAAACTGCTTCCCTCCTGACAGAGAAGGCACTTGCTTGCAACTTCACCTGAGGTTTACAGGAGTCTTCCATTTTCTTCATGTCCAATCTGCGGCATTTTGTGACTTTCCAGCTCTGGATGTCACTGCTTCTGTAAGCACAGGAGTCTGAAGCAAGACCTGTCTTTGGTGATTCCATGCGCTTTATTGGCTAGATCAGAGTTTAAAAGAAGTGCGTTCAGGTCTTGAGCACTGCTTGGTGAGGAAAGGAGTCATCTCTTTTCCATTGCTCCTGCCTCACACAGTGAACCCAGAAGCTAAGGCCAAGGACATGGTTGTTCCAGCTCCCATAATTGTGAGTCATATTCTCCTGGCCAATGCATTTCTGCGTTTCCATTGCCTCCCAGGGTGACAAGTTCTAAAGAAAAGGAACAGTAGGGAGAAAAAAAGCCTTTTTCTTGATTTAATCTCACCATGATACAGAATCAACCAAGCATAATAGGAGCATCATGGGAAACTGTCCAGCAAGTGGACTTGCCCTAAACTGGGAAGAATATGGGGCAAGCAACCTACTGGTTGCAATATGATGCAATCTTTCAGAAATAAGATTCAGAACAAAGTATGGCTGATGAAAACTTTCAGGATCCTGAGTGGAGACTGGAACTCTATTCTGACTGAAGTCCATCTCTAGCTCCCCTAGGTGGAGACTGGGTGCTTAAAATGATAAAATATCCATATAGGATTGTTAAGCTGCTTGAGGGATGCCAACAATGCCAACATTCTTTGAGGTGCACCCAGGACCGGGGAGGCAAAGTCGCCCTCTTCCCATTTAGAGCCCTCACATCTCTACACTGCTTTGTTACTTTCATGCTGGCTTTGTGTTTCAGGGTCTCCTCCCTTTCTTTGTGTGAGCCTCCTATGACAAGGCAGGCACCACTATGCAGTAGGGTAGAAAGCAGTCCTGGAGTGAGCAGACTAGACACATTTTTCCCTGGAGGATGATAGTGAAGGGAAATTGCTCCTTCTACTGGTCTTCATTTTGCAGTAACTGGTGCTTTGCCATCAGCCTTGACCTCTAGCCAGCTTTACACCTTCCACAGATCAGTGTCTTTGTCTATGTCTATACATGTAGGTTGCTCCATGCTGGTTCCTTCCTTGCTTTTTCCTTCGGTCCTGTGGGAGACAGAGGGAACAGGTCGATGTGATACGGTCTTGCAATTTTCATGTGTTTACATTTTTATCTGCCTCACTAGTGCCCTTAACTCCCCTGGCTCCAACCTCCTATGCTGCCTTTTCTCATTTTGCTACTTCTTCCCCACCTCTCCTCCTCTGCTGTGCCTTCATGCACTGCCCCCACATCGAGTCCTCTCTTTTTTGCCATTCAGCCTCCCCTCGCTTGGCATGCAATGTAGTCACTACTGCCTCCAGTTAGTCAATTAAGAGATCATGTTTTATGACTGTGCTAGGTTGTTGGGGTTTCTCTTACCTACTTAGTAGTATTTTTCTAGCTCCATCTTGGCACCTACATTTATTTGAAACAAATTTCAGGATAATTTGTTTTTCTAATTTTCAAGATGCAAACTCCTGGTTCAGGGGGGTTGGTGTTTCGGGCACCCGGTGCCAGCGAGCTGGGACTGCACACAGAGATTTGTGCTGTGTGAAGAAATACTTCATTAGACTTGTATTCCACGAAGACACTCTTGCTTCTTAACGCCTATGATTTTAATTAAAACCTGGAAAGTGAAGAATCCTTAGGTTGTATTAATGTTTTCATTTCCATTAGGACAGGAGAGTTTATAAACACGAGCTGGGTTTATAAATTAGACCTTGTAAGAATATTATGTGCACAGTGCAGCAAAGGCAGCTGAGAACTGGAGTGGAGCTGGCTCCATCTGTCTCTTTCCTTGGCTGACTCTCACTTTCCAGTGTCCTCCCCTTGGCACAGGCTTGTCTGAGCTGTTCAAGGGTTCCCCCTTGGAGACTAAGCTAATGGCTTCTTCCATTTCTTTTTGTGGATGTTCTCCTCACTCAGCAAAGCAGGAAGAGAAGCAGATGTTTTAATCAGGGGCTTGCAAAAAACCATGGAAAGGTGACATTGGGTACAGGGATTTTGTGATGAGTAACATGGAAGGGGAAGGAGATTCTTCTGACCCAATTTTCGCATGCATGTGTACACAGAGATACACACAGAGTCAGTCAGATCTAAATATGCATCCCACTTACAGTCATCCACATCCAGAGTGTGAATATATATCGCAGAATGTGCAGGGGAATGTGACAGAAGATGCGATCTCCTCCAGAGATGATGTGACAGCTGCATACAGCTGTGCGCAGGCTGCACTGGGGGAGTGCAGGCAGGCATTGCCCAGCAGGCACTGCCTGGCATAAACACTGATGCAGAGAACCATGGACCCCTACAGCCTGACTGTACTCAGCTGTGCAAACCGCACACGGGGCCAGGAGTGTGATACCAATGACAATAACAAACACTTGTGTGTTGTTCTACTCAAGGACAGGTTTGCAAACACATCCACGATTTTATGCAAGGGAAAGTGAAATGTGGGTAGATGTACTGCCCAGATCCACACAGTTTGTCAGCAGCAAAGCTGGGACTAAAATCCAGATCTCAGGTGTAGGGATCCTGAGTTTCCATTCATAATTCCCACTGGGAAAACTTCCCACTCCTAACTGGAAATGAAAGTACTTTTCCGCTTAGAAATGTAATAGTATGGAAATGCTACATTTATTTGCATCTCTGGTCTTTGGCTGTGGTATCTCAGGTTGGCTCAAGACTCTCTTGCAGTGGTCATCAGAAAGGGCAGCTCAGGTACACCTATGCTGTGTGCAATGCAGCATCACACAGGAGTAACAGCTGAGCTAATCCTTTCAGGCAGTGTGTGATGTAGAGGTACACTCAGCTGCCCACACCCTGTTAGCCTGTGCTTTTTGGAGGATGGGTGCACAACTTTCATGCAAAGTTTTGACTTCTCTTCAGTATGCAGAAGGATGCGCAAAACCATGCAGCCCCCCAAGATCTGCAGGAATGAGTATGGAGGCATTTTGTATGGGACCTTGTGCATTAATGTAAATGTTTTGGATCTGCAGTCTAAAACACGTGACTGGAGTAGGCAATTCCTCCAGACCTCAATGATGTTGGTTTAGCACCATAACTGCTGACCTGTCTGAGCTTGTTTGCAGGGTACCTGTGATTCATAAACAGCTCAGTTTCCATCAATGGCTGAGGTGGTACAGGTGGTAGGAAGTTGTGAAGAGAGCTTCGGGGCATGCCTGCTCTCCCCATCTCCCTCACAGTAAGACCGGATGTTTTGACATGAGGGCGACATTCAGGAGAAAGGAGGGAGGCATACTCATGGTCAGCCCCTGTCTCCTTAAGCCCAGTAGGGCTGTTATTGAGATTTCCTTCCAAGCAGTTAAATAGAAATGTCTGGTGACAAAATGAAAACAAATGGGGAAGAGGGTGAGACTGGCTGGAGGGAGTTCCCTTCCCTGGTGCTGCCAGCCCCTGAGGGAAAAGGAGAGGCTTGCTGGCATTTCCAGTCCTGATAATGCATCTGAGTTAGTGGAAGGGACAGTGGCAGGGGAGGAGAAGCGAAGGATAGCTTCCTGGGCCATTTTTCAGGCTCTTAAAACACTGCCGAAACCATTAGAGGCCATTATTTAGGCTGCCTGGCAACATAGGCTCTCACACTCTGTTGAGACTCAAAGGGCTCTGGGCCACCACATCCCTGCAGAAAGTAGGGAGGGCTGAGGTCCATCAGTCAGGGTGATGCCAGGAGCCTCCCTGTTGGTAGCACAGCAGCTCCTCTGCTGCCCCTCCTGCCACTGCTTAGGTTCTAGAGGACACCAGTGGTAGTTCAAAAACAATGACTGCTTTTTATAAAAACTGTTTTGCTTTCTCTCTTTCACTTTTCTTCTCTATATTTCTGCAGGAGGGTGTGGGTCATCTCGCTTACAAAACAATCTTTGTTTAATTCCTTTACTTACCCAGTCCTTCTCAACTCAGTGTGGCCCAATCCCTTTCTGAGAGAAAGGGCTGAGAAAACTGTATCTATTCAGCAGCAATGAATTAACCAGGCAAGAGTCCTGCCTGCCCCAGTACCTGCTTAAGGAGGCAGTAAATCAATGGCGTGGCATAACCCCTTGGGCTGAGTGAGCAGGGATGGGTGTGAAGGGTATCAGGGGTCTGAAAACCTTCTGACAACACAACACATGAGCTCCATCCTAAAGTGCTGTTCCAAAGGGCTCTTGTGGAGACTTCATGTTTGGGACTGGGAGCTGAGTGGAAATGCCGTGATAACACACATGCACGTTAATGGCAACACTTCTCCAAGAAATTTCTCTTGAGAATTCCTCATTATGCAAACAAGTCTGGCAAATGATAATGCCTCCTGTACTTCCAAGGATTAATGTATGTAAATGGCAGAGCTGCTGCTCGTTCCCAAAGGCAACAATCAGTTTTCCACACTGGAGCCACTGCCTGGGCAAGGGCACTGAGTCTCAGGGTACAGGCAGACTGCACTTTCCACCTCTTTCATACCAACTGGATGCTGGATTTTCTAAGATTACTAGGCTAAATGTCTCCTTCCTTCAAACATGCATCCACACTGAGTGCAGCAGGGTAGTCTTCCATGTATGTGGGGTCAGTGTTTGTTCCTGTGGCCCACTAAGGACACTGTCCCATGCCCTGGTGATCTGCCACAGGAACCATTAGAGAAGATCTTGGTGTCAGGGGATTTGATCTGGGAAATATATCACTTCATAATATTTTAAGAATGCCAGGGACTTGATTGGGATGGTGGTTGACTTTTTAGTTACAGGCTTCAATTTGATGTGGAAAAGGTGTTGCCTGTTATGATCTGAAAGGAATTTTGTCAGCTCTGTGAAGTGACTTTGGTGCATTTTAGGTCTTTTTTACTTTAGAGTAATGTGGTTAACAGAAGCAGAAAACTACAGAAAATCAGGTTGTTTTATTTTTTTTAATGTAATCTAGGTCAGGTCAGTCTGAGTTAGCTGAGCCTGAGGCTGACATCACCAAGTTTATCTTGTGGTAAAACCAAAGTATGCTATCAGTGTGATATTTTTCCACTTGAGATAACTTCTGACAGTTGCCATGAGGTTAAAAACGCACTTTTTTCCCCTTTCTTTCTTTTTNGACAGTAGGCTCTGCCTATGACTTTCATTTGCTTGAATGCACATGCATAGCAGAGTCTCATAATGACTAGTACTACTACCCAGCACTCTCAGCAGCAGCAAGGCAGGGCAGTGCTGGCTACCAACATTCATGGCTTACCTGCCTCGTGGCAAGCAAAAACCTGGTCTCTTCCAGGTGGTCTGACTGCCATCTTCCCTTAACACCAAAAAACTGCAAATGAATTGAGTGATTTCTCACTGCTAAAACTGGTGTGTGCAGCCAAGCATATCTAGGCTAAAGATCATTCACTGAAAACACAGGTGAGCTGCTTTGTCAAGCACCCAGAGAGAGAACTAAAACTAAAGTAAGTTTGGAATTTTTTAGTGTGAAACAATTTCTCAGGGTTTTTCTTCCCCCACCCTGCCATACTGTTACTATTAAAATGAAATTGGAGGATTTTGAGTCAAGTCTTGACCCAAACAAGATTGTACTCATTTTTAGTAGACTCAAACTTTTTATTTCTATTTAGTTCCAAAAAAAATGAAGCCAATTTTCTTTTCCTCTATTAGGCTGGGGGGATTGCCATTTTTACCATCTTCTCTAGACATCTTAACTTGAAGAAAAGAGCAAAATGGTACATGATGGTGGCTTCCTTCTGACAAAGCAGAGTTAAATCATGGGAGATATGATCTACATAGCACAGCCTGTAGCTAAAGAATGGAGGCATTTAACCTTCCTCAGGCTTTTCTAAGACAAAAGGAAAATATATCTTAATCTAAAACAGCCTGAAATTGAGCAGTTTGGGGCATTTCAAGAAATAAGACTGTAACACTGGATGATAGGAATTTTAAGCCTCTTTCTCTCTTTCAGACCCAGAAGGAAAACGTTATAAAATTTCTGGAATAATTTTGAAATTTGTTTGTGCCGTGAGGATTAGCTGTGAAATCGATGTCTTTTTGAATTCACGTGAGAGCTGACTTGTTAAGGAAATACTTTACTGTGATGAAGTTTGATTATCCAAACAGAAGCATACCAAACAGCATGCTTGCAAAAGTGGATGGTGGTTGCTCTCAGCCTTAAGGGAAGCACAGCCTGGGACATCAATGGTGAGCCCTTTGAACCCACTTGCCCCTGGCTTGCCAACCCTGCAGAAGAGCCTTCTGGTGGCTCATTTAGAGGCTGCATTTTCTATTTGGACCTGGAATGAGAAGAGTGTATTGCCTTGTATCCCCAGAACCTCGCAGAAGCAGATGTTTTTCATCCGGATGCCAGTTTCTGTTCTGCTTTGGATACAAGGTGCAGTTTTCTGGCAACTTGGGGGAGAGAGTATATGTGTGGATCTGGGAGCTCGAAGCTAGATTTGGAAACCCCTAACCTGTTCTTTTGCTCCTGGGATTGTGAAAGTGCTCAGAGATTGCAATTCTTCTCCAGCTCTGAAGAATCCCGTTGATATATGCTCCACATTATGATCATATATAAAGAGTGATAAGGCATCTTTGAAAGAAAATCAGAGGCGAACGTGTTGCTGTGCGTGCTAAAGTAGCAAAAGTGTGAATGTCACGTTGAAACCCTACATTTTGATATACGGCTGTAACAAAGGGGGTGAGGGGTCTGTCTGTATAAAGAACACCAGAAAATCTACTGCCTAATGATTTTTTTAAAGAGAATATAAATCAAAACTGAGAAACTCAGAAGGCTTTTACAGCTACTTAGTGGATTCTGTGTGCATTGAATGTCTGCTGCTATAAAACCCTACGGTACTCAGTCTTTGAAAGGTGGCTGGGGACTAATAGCACCTTATCAGAGTTTTGCATGCTATAGCCCTAAGGTTTACCTTTGTAGTGCCTTTTGAAAAAAAAAGTCCTGTGCCTACAGAGCTCAGGTCTGTGCTCTGGCAAAGGGTGAAAAGGGGATGCAGGAAAGGGAAGTAATAAGATTATACCTAATTGCCTTAGCATCCACTTAACTGTTTTACATATCTGTCTTAGAACAAATGTTTGTGCAGTGTCTAGACTGGTGTTTACAAATGTGTTAGCTAACTCTGGCTAATTGGGGAGCAATTACCGTGAGTTAAAATGGTAGTCTAGACAAAGCTGGAGTGTGTCTTCCCACTTCCCCTCGGCACCAAGCCTGACAGAGCTGCCGAAGTGCTTGGACAACACACTCAGGCACATGGCGTGATTTTTTGGGGATTGTCCTGTGGAGGGACAGGTGTCGGGTTCAGTGATTCGTGTGGTTCACTTACAACTTAGGATATTCTATGATTCTGTGATTTCTACCTTTATCCTGCTAAGAAGGAGAGGCTTGAATTGTGGTTTAATGAGGCGTGTTGCTTCCTGTAAAGGAAGGGAAGAAGCAAAAAAGGAGGGCCCCAGAGCACTCTCCACAGTGGGCCAGCTACGCCAGCTGTGACAAAATCACACTCCTGCGGGAGTGCTCACGTTGATTTTCCTTGCTCGACCATGGTATCAGCTTCACCCGAGCTGTTCCTCCCCACCCGGCGCCTTCTGCAGGCTCCAGCTTTCTTCTTGCTTCTCCTGTGCTTGCACTGAGCCTGCCACTCCCCATACCCCATCCTAAGGAAGGAATCTGCTCTCAGTTACACTCAGGCGATCCGCTTCCCTGTCCTGACTAGCGCTGCCTCTCCAATGGCATCTGCGCCTTTGCTATACATTGGCTGGGGAGCCCCATGAGGACCAGGCACAGCATCAGCCATTCCACCGCAAGGGGCTATGTGGAAGCACTGGGGACAGAGCTCGGGAAACTAGGGGGGCCATGGTGGGTGTCACCAGGGAGTCAGGGTGTGGTGCCCTCCCCTTTCTCGCCCACCCCTGGCCCCCACCCTGGCCCTCTTTG
This sequence comes from Grallaria varia, assembly GCA_013396735.1. Lineage (NCBI taxonomy): Eukaryota > Metazoa > Chordata > Aves > Passeriformes > Formicariidae > Grallaria > Grallaria varia. Next base: position 828,475 of record VWZG01008667.1, read on the forward strand.
GGAGCTGTTCCACTCTGCTGTGACATCAGAGCTATCACTGGCTGGGAGCGGAATGCCTGGGCAGGTTCTGTGGCCCCTGTTGCCAAGGCAAGTGGGACAAGCCTCTATGGGCTATGCCAATGCTGCACAGCCTGTTCCACTGGTGCCCAGAATGGGATGGTTGCAGGAGGCAGAGCCAGGTGCACCCAGTCCAAACCTGCTGGCCCTGGCAGCATCTTGCGCACTGGAGGTGTCCCCCAGCCTGCCCTCACAGGACCTGCAGAGGTGACCTGCTCTTTGGGCATCTTGGATGAACAAGGTCCATGCCTGGATTTCAGGAAGGCTGTTGTGCCATGGGGAAGTGTCAGGCTGGAGGGGGATGAGGAATACCGACTCACAGCCTTCCACTCAGACCCATCGTGAATGTTGTCTTTAGAGTAGGTTTCCCAGTGGGAAAATAAAGGGAAATTGCCCACGCTGAGCAGCAGCTGCTGCAGTTTTAGCATTGCTGTGCTTGGTTTCCCCAGCCCCGTTCAGCTTCTGCAGTACCAGTTTTTTGGTGGTTGAATGCTTTTGGGATTATGCCTCGAAAGCAGGCTTTGGGCCAGAACCTGGGCACAGCCAGAGTGCCAGCAAGCTTGGCAGACCTGCTGAACCCTTCTGTACCATATGCCCTTGAAAAGCTTTTTAGAGAGAGGTGTCTGCTGAGATATCATGGTATAGGTGTGTATGGGGGGAACTTATTTTGTAGGCTCTTGGCTTTCTCCTTTCCCCTCAATACTTGTCGCAAATCACAGCAATAAGACATGTTCTACCACAGCAGGGTAGGAATAATTCCCCAAATAAGCCTGTGCCTTCCTGGGACTATGGGCAGGGAAAACTCGGTCAAGGACAGAGCAAGAGGAGACAAATTTTGCGTGGAAAGGATTTACGAGCACCGACACAAACCTTGGTTGTTCTCTTTTCTATTGCGCACACATATCTGGAAGTTAAACCCATGAGCTAATTGCAAAGCCACATGCACACATTTTATATATATAAATAATAATAAACCTCCCATTCATTATGTACCCTGGAGTGTCTAACCTGCGTTGCATCCAGTAATTCATTTGCCTGGGAATCAATCCAATATTAGAATAGCAAAAATGAAAGGTTGGAAGAGCTCTCAAGAGTCCATTTTCTTCCTCGCAGACAGGATCAAAAATGCCAATTGCAAACTCATGATTTGCTTCAAAGAGTCATACATGCGCAGAACAGGGTCAGATTTCCCTGCCAAATTACAACATGCTTTTTTTAATGTGCATTTTTAAAAAAAAAAATTTCCTATGAAGATTTATATATGAGATAAATTTAAGTTTCTGATGTGACAGCAAAAACTGGAAGCTAATAATCATGAAGATTTTCTCATTTGGAAAGGGAGACTGGCAGTCCCCTACTGTGGCATGCAATATTCACTGCTGGGTCGGGGATTATAATATTCTGATTAAAGTTTCTGTATGCACAAAAATGTTAAAACATTTTGGAAATGTTTGAATGTTCCAACATATTTTAGCATTCCAAAACTTGGAACATTTTGGAGATGTTTAACATGCACTTGTTTTGAGTCTTTCTACATTCCATATGTCTTTTGCAGAATTTTCGCAGTCCTTACAAGTTCTTGGAATCGTTAACAAATGGTTTTATCAAGGTCTTTTTGAATTTAGGGAAAACCTTGTCATTGATGCAACAGTTTTTGCCAAAACTCCTGGGATTTTTTTGATGGAAGACGATACGAAGTATGAGATGTTGATAATGACTGGGAATAATTAGGAAGGCATGAAAAGCAGGACTTTTTTCTGCACTTGGGAGTAGCCCAAGAGAAATCTGCATTTTGTCAGGAGAGTCCTACTAGTCCTGTGTGCAGGTACAGTCATTCTGAAGGCAGCATGTGCCATCACACTAGCTGCTGCAATCTAGTAGGATGCGTGCCTGGGATTACTCTCTTGCAATGGGTTGCAGGCATCCAGTGTGTTCACCTGTACGGCTGATTTATTTTAAGTTCGCTGCTTTAAGGTGTTCATGGTTTAAAGCACTTGTCATTTCTAACAGAGGCAGTTTTGAAAACTAAACTGGTTTCCTAGGAAAGAAATGTGTTTTTTTCTGATCAAGTAAAAGTTTTGTATTACCTATTAAAAAATGAAAATATAGTTACTAAAACAATGCAGCCGTACTTTACATCTGTCTGTAGTTTTAGCTGTCACTGATGGAAATTGTTTGGCACTTTTTACTCAAACCAGACCTTAACTTGAAGAAATAATCTTCCAAAGTAGACAGGGTACTGTTTCTCTGAACTCTCCTTTTATACAGAATCATGCAAACTGAGTTCGTAACCTCCTTTGTTTTATAACTGACTTTCCTGGGCCCACAGGTATCTTTTACTTCCTCCTGCATTTTTATAGAAGCTGTCCATTTCAGTTTTAGAAGTTTGTGAAATGATTTTTATTTATTGACATTTGTGTTGTCTTCTGAAATGCATCAGTCCTGTGCTTGTCAGATTTACTTCACTGGCCATATGCTCATCAAGAGGGAGTTAATTGCACACACACACCTTCTCAGGCATCTCTTACCTTGATAGCTGGTGTGTATGTTCCTTTTGTTTGTTGGTTTGCTGTTTTTTTTGTGTGCCGTTTTTTTTTTCCCTGAAAGCCATAACAGAAGAATTACTTGCAAAACACTATTTATCCCAATCTCAGAAGTGGAATTGTGTTGTGTGGTTTGTGTATAGCACATATATGAGTCATCTGGCAGCTGGAGCACTTCAGATTTCCCTGTGTTAGCATTTTTAGGGAGCCATTTGGGAAGGGCACAGGGATTGGTCACAGGTCCATATGCAGAAGAAAATTATGTTCTGCTAAGTGAAAGGTTTCTTTGAAATCCATTTGAAGAAATCAAATTTCTATGAGAAATTTATAGTTTAAGTATTTGCTTCCAAAGTCTCCTCTAAAAACTTTTTACTATACTCCTTGATTCTATCTAGAAAGTGTTTTAATTGCATTTTAGTTTCTATAATGTAGAAATATTTATTTGTGTATAAGGGGGCTTGATTAGGTGAAGTCAGCTGAGTGGCTGGAAATCTGCCATGTGTCCCAGAGAGGGCAAAAGGAATTTTGAAGCATCCACTCAAGAGTGTTTAACACACGCTGCTTCCTCCACAAATGCTGAGTATGTGTAGTGCTGACTTGTAAGACTTCCAGTAACTGTCATTACAGGTCCCATTTTAAAAACATGTTCACTCCCAGCATGAGGAGCTCTGTTTTGAAAACCTGGATGCTGGGTTTGTTGCCCAAATGAGATATCATCTCTTTTGAAAAAATCTGTTTCCAGTTGTCAATGCTGCGCTCACCAAGAAAGCCAGCCAAATGTATGCACCTGCTCCAGATACCAAATTCAGAGTAACCCTGTTTCTACATAAGCTTTTTATCTTGCATAGATCACAGTGGTTTCCTTTTCCATGCCCCCAGGCATCATGTGAAGTGGAGTGGTGTGCTGGAAAATCCTTCCTTTCCTTTCTGGACCCATTCCAGCTCCCCAGCTTACAGGCACTGTGCTGTAGGGGGTGTTGCCTTTTGCAACACAGGCATAAACCAGCTAGTTTGCACCCTAGTCTGGTATCAGCTGTGGACTGTGTATCTCTTCCTCTGATGTTTCCTGCCACACTTTGCTGCTTATCTCTACTGCCACAGTTTTGCAAATGGCCTAAAAATCCCCTTGCAGTTAATGCAAAATGAGGTGAACAAATAGGGGGAGTCTTGTCACATGCCTCCAGAAGTGAGGTGTAATCATCCCCGGTGCCCTGGCCCGCTGATGCTAAGTGTGATCTGAAAGAAAAGCTGGTTCCTTGCCCAAATGCAGCCAAGGGAGCGAGATGCCTCGTAATTTCTGGGGATGGGGCCGTGAGCTCTAAGTGTCTGTGCATCTTCACACTGGGGACCCCTGGGGAGATATGTACACTATCATTACTGAATCATTCAGTACGCTGTTGAGCACATGGGACTGTCAAACTTCTGAGTTAAATCTACTCATAACCATTGCAAAGCCATTTTGATGCCTATGACAGTTAAAACCTCTTATGGTGAAATCATTTATTGCAGCCTAACATTTCGCTACACTGAGAATAGGTGCTTCTAGTAATCCTTGAGAAAGATCAAATTGAATTGTAAAAGGTGTTTCCCATTGTGGCCGTGGCTAAGTGCTATCCATGTGAGGGTCCAGGGGGGCACTGAGCCTCCATTTTGGTAAGGACACCATCTGGAAGCTCCACAGAGGAAATCAACAGAGGTTCAGAAAATCACAGAAGGGGAAGTGGCCTCACAAATCAGTAACTCCTGTCACTAGGAGACATGCATATGTACAGGCAGGCATGATTGCAGGCATCTCCTCTTGCAGTTGTTTTGCATGTTTCACACATGCAAAAACATGTGAGATGAGGCATCTTGCATTTTCTTGGTGAGAATTATATATGGGATGTCACACTCTGAGCTAAGTAGTGCCTCACCTCAACCCTTAATTTTGTTTTTCTTGGTGTTACTTCTTCCTTTATGAGATGCATTTGGACTGACCTAAGCCATTTTTCTCTCCTCTTGGTATTTATACCTTTTATGGGGTGATGCAGAGTCATTCATATTCCCACCACAGAGCTGTTAGAAAAGGCATCAGTGTCCTTTCAGCTGCTAACATTTTGAGACCTGAATATCTTCATTAGAAAGGTCATGAAAAGTGCTGTGGTGTTCTGCTCTTATTCTGTGATTCACTTTCCAGGTTCAGACTGCCTCAGTCCTATACAACTGAACGTGAGACATGCACAGAGGAAATGTCTAAGGACTTGTGCCTGGACTGGCCACTGTAATTGGTCCCCAGTCAGTAGCGCCTGTTGTAACCACTTAGAGGCAAAGAGGAGGATGGGGAATGTACAGTCAGAGTGCTTTTGCTTGGAAAGTGTTGGACAGTGTCATTTCCCTGGGGACAAAATTCCATTTTCTGTGCAGGTCTAATCACAGACCTGCCTGATAACCCAGGTCACCACTACAGGAGCTTGTGTTTGTCCTGCTGCTCCTTATACTGCAGAGGAATATGGAGTTACAAAGGCCAGTACCTCGATATAGGATTTGTGTTGCACAACAGCTTTCAGCTGAGAACGAAAGTTGTCAGATTTTTGGCAAAAAAGCCCTTAGCTCAGGAGTTTCCAAACTTTTCTTCTTGATGCTCCATTTTCAGAGGCAGTGATCTTTCCTGCAAGATTTCAGAGTTTTTTGTTGGAGTCAAGACCCCTATTTTGGGATCTGCTGCCTTACCTTCTTACATTGGTGGGGTCATCCCCAGTGGTGCCAAAAAGTAAATCCCTTATGGGCTGTGTCATAAGCTGATCTACTTAATCAGATGGAAAGAAAACTTTTAACCCATCCCCATTACAGTTTGAAAGATACAATGTGAGGTTGTCACTGTTCCCATGTAAAACACTGGCAGCACTAAGCGGCGTGGCAGCAGATGGACCATCAGTCTAGCTTACTGCTTGTAGCTTGCATGATTAATGCCTGTGAGGAAAGGATAGTGCTTCGTGTGAGAGAAACTTGCTATGATGAGATGGCTAGAAGTAACCTGGTGAGAGAATCTCATTCGTGCCACTGCCAAAAGACCAGATCAGCTATAGTTGACTGTTTCCTGACATGTTGGTCCAGTTAACTCTAAAATACCTTCCATCAGTGGGTTCTCTGCAACCCAAGGCAATCTTTTCCAATACTTAAATGCTTCTGCCACTAGAGCTAAGAGGTTGCTTCTGACCTTAATCTCCCCTTCTGCAATTTAACCCCCACCTCCTTGTGTTCGGCACAGGTGTGCAGAACAAACTGTTCTAATTATATTTTTTCCTAAATCTTTCAAGGTTTTGAAAACTGTTCTAATGTCTCATATCTTTGTTTGTCTTCTGTAAAGTAAACTGACCCAATGCATTCAAACTTGCTTAGAAAAGGTACTTTCTCAACTTCTGGTTATTATCATTACCTTCCTCAGGTCTCTCTCCAGCAGGGCCATGCTGTCCTTGGGGTTCATTTTCCCATGGTGAACATAGTACTGCTGATTGTCACCAGTGTTAGCTAAAGCAGATTAGTTTCTGTGTTTTGCAGATTTCATCTTTGCACATTTATATGGAATTTTCTTTTTCCTTTGTAGCAAGGCAATGATGATTCATCTTGAGTTTATGGTGTACCGTTGCCTTTTCTACTGTAACCCCTCTTTTCTCCCACAGTGTTCACTGCCTGGCTGTTCATCCTCTAGCACTGGAGGCTATTATTCCTACCAAAGCACAATACCTTGCACACACTCATATAGTATTTTATTCCACTTCTTATCATTTCTTGTTGTAAATTAGACCATTTTTAATTCCACACTTATCTTCCATGTCCCTGTCTGTGCCTGGGAACAAAAGCTAAGTTCTCTGCTTTATAATCCCCTGGTCCTCCCGTTTACAAAGATGCATGCCACATTTGGCCATGTTTTTTCTTTTGTGGACTCATGTTTAGTCCCTTGGTTTTCCAGCTGTTTGCAGGTGAATGTCGAGGCAAAAATGTCAAATCAAGGCATGCTTGATGGAACAACTTTGCCCCCAAATAAGGTGATTGTCTGTACCATCAGCCCCCACCAGCACTGTGGTTTTGCCTCAGTTCTGGAGAAGCAATGGCACATATATGTATCTAAAATGAGTGGCCTCAAGAATTTACCTGCAGCGTAAATAATATAAATTATGCATTATGTGGTTTATCACAGCTGTGGATGTACATAGAGAAGTCCTGTACTGGCCAAATAAGAAGTGCTGTAAACCAGTTAATCTGTGTTTTCCCTTCAGCTCTGCCTAGCACTGGCCCACAGAAGGACAAGGAAGAGAATCTGAGTAATATTTCATTACCACTGTTTGGAGATAAAGTAGAACAAACAAGTACTTCATGGTGTGTGCGTGTGTGAAGAACTAACTGTGTAACTGGCACAAGCCTTTTATGTAGCTATTTTTAGTCAAACAGGCTTTGACTGAGCCTTGGCCCTTGTTTTGGAAGATTTAAAAAAGTTCAGGGAGGTACCTTTCACACCTTCACGAGCAATCTTAATTTTGCATAAAAATGGCAGAGACAACAATTCAGAGTAGATTATAGAAATGAAAAAGCAAAAAGAGTGATAGAAAAGTTTGGAAGCAGGGAAAGACATGAGAGAGAAGTATTGGGGTTTGAAATGCATGGAGTGAGCACAGGCAGAGATGCAGGTAAATGGAGTGACAAAGAAAAGGGAAAAAAAATAAACAACAGGGGAAGAAACTGAAGAAGCAGAAAGAGAACAATAGTAATTGTTCATTGGTGGATTTCAAAGTTTTCAAGACCTTAGTCCAAACAGATGAAAGCACAGTGTCTAACATGGAGGGGAGGATTGAGAATAGTTGTGGAGATAGAAGAGTGTCAAAACCAGCTAGAAAGTATTTGCTTAGTGGCAGAATATATGCATTTCACAGAGTACTTATCGTCTGCTACTCAGCGTATAAGCTTATAATGAGGAGCAAGAGGCAACTTGTATGGTAAAGGTGTCGATGTGCAAGACATGAGTGTAGCCGGCACGTGTTCCTTTGGCAGAGCAGGATGAGTCAGATAACCCTTTAGCAGAGATACTGTCTTATAATTCCAGCATCACGTGTACTGTCTTCTTTCTGTCCACGAGCTAGTCAGCACCTCTGTGGACCAAAACAGTGTTTGTGTCACCCTGAGTTCTGTTTATAATAAGGACAACAAGCAGAAGCTTGAGGACTCAGAGCTGTGATGGCTGGGACTGTTGCACCAAGCTGGAAGGCAGTGTGTCTTGGCACTGAAACAGGGTAGGGGAAAGGCCCTTGCTGGCATTAAGGTGCAGTTGAGTTTATGACAGGACACAATCAATAGGAACAAAGCTGGCTGACAGACAAAAAGCCTGAGAATGGTTATTGTTGTAGTATGAAACTGCAGCATTGCATTGATTCATGACACTTTGGGATTAATCTGCCTTCAGGTACACCTGGCTTTTAAAAGTGCTCTAGTTACACTTTTTACAATTAGAAATAGAGTCAAGTGAACTAGATTTTTCTCCAAACTGAGAGACTTTCAGCTCTGGAGTTTGGTTCAGCCAACTAAAGAAAAACAGCCAGCCACCTGCAAACTCCCAATTGCATCCAAACTCTCCCCCCTTGTACCTGTGAAATTGTTAATTTGTGCCTTTTAGCAGGAGCTCATCTCTTGCCCTTCTGAACAATCAGTTCTGGTGGAATGGTAGAATCACAGGGGAGGCACCAGGGTTCAAAATATGGGGAGAAATCTGAATCAAACTGTAATAAAGAAGCTGCAATCGTTTTCAAAGAAGGTGTAATGAGTATTCATTCTGACTAGATCATCCCAGCCAGCTTACAGCTGAGGAGGATGGTTTAGAGAAGGAAGAGAAGCAGTCACAGACAGAAACAGACAGGATCTTAGGGGAAGAAGGGAAGTCTGATGAGGTGAAATAGGCTGGAGGTGTGTACTAAAAAATAGAAGAGCAAGATATTATTTTTGAGGGCTTTGTCCCAAGGGTTTTTAATCATAGCTCTACATAAGTAAGTAGAGAAGAGAGCTAGGAGTGATAGAGGTCAAAACTTTTCTTGGGGGAGAAAAAAGAGTGTTTTCGCTAGAGAAAGTGTATGGGCAGGAACAGGTTTTACCTTAAGGGTTGTTTGTCCAGGAGCAGATGCAAAACTATGGACTCCCACACTCCTGCCAGCTCTGCTGCTGGAGACAGACTAGTGCAAGTAGCCTGCTTGAAAGGAAGAGGTAGGGTAGAGGAACTGTGCTGAGCCTTTTTCTCTGCTCTCGTATTTCATCCTCATCTGTGCAGGACCTTGCCAGGCTGGTCCTGGCGCTGTCATCAACAAAAATCCAGTGGGCCCCTCACAGCTTAAAGAACCATTTCCATTCAGAATTTCTGGCTTTGTGCAAACACCATGGAGATGGGAAGAGCCACATTTCCAGCACTGCAGGGCTAACGCCCTTATCCTGATTCCCAGAAAACACCACTTCTGGTCCTCTAAGAAGGGATGAGGCTGGTCCTCCGGTTGACTGACAGGCAGTGATGAAGTTCAATAGGAGTCTATGAGCCTGTCCCTAAGTCTGAACTGAGGATTATGATGCAGCTGCTCTTGCCTTGCCCAGAGAAAGGTTAAGTTGCCTGGTGTGGGCTGTCACGGGCTGACGGTTTGATGTTGCCTGCTTATAGATCCCAGGACTTGGCCAGGCCCCACCACTTTAACTTTCACTTTTAGTAAATCTTCAAGTGAAATGGAGTTTTCTTCTGAGTGACAGGTAAATCTTGGCCACTCTCTGGCTGCTGTACCGGTATCGCTTAATTCTGTAATCCCTTTGCCCTCCGTGCCTCGGTGCAGTGAGCGCGTGCTGGGAAGCATTGGAGTGACAAGCGATTTCTCTGTGCCTGACACCTCTGTTTGGAGACTTGATTAAGGGAAAACACCTTTGCATTCATTTTTTTCCCCCAAGTATAGACAATGAAATGCACTCAGTGAATCAGCTGGGGCTGGGAAACATCACAGAGATTCTCTGCTCTGCTGCCTGCCCTACCTATCAGGCCAGTGCCCTTGCTGTGTCACATGTGCAGCTGGTTTTATAGGGAGATGAAGATTTGTCTTACTATTTCCAATTTTACTCTGGCAGACACTGAGAGGTTTTCTTCCAGGTCTAAAGAGAGTCTCTCTATTCTTCCTTCCAGAGCAACCTCCTGCCAGAATTAGAGACTTGGGTAATGCCATCCACTCGCAAGGTGAGGAGGTGGCTCCTGCATTCACTGTTGCCAGCTGCTAGCGTGGGGAGCTGGAGCAGCTGGGAGCTTCCCCGTCAAGAAGGCCATAGATCATTCCCTCCAACATCTTTTACCCTGCTTTGAGTGACATTACTGCAGCTCTGGGAACTATTATTAGTATTCAGTGGTACACTTTTAAGCAAAACCTGAGAAAGGAATTAATCTGTCAATAGGAATGAATATACTGGACAGTGATTTATGCAGATCCTGTACTCAGAGTGACTGTGTTCCTTTCAACTGCATCTCTCAGGCTTGCTCTGAGAGCCAATACACAAACTTGCATTTAAAGTAACATTACAGCTGGCTGATCACTTGTCCAACACCTGGGTCTGTGCAAACACTGATATACGTGTGAGTCAAAGCTGAAGAGAATGCATGTGTCCATCACTTTTTACAAAACTTGAACAGTAAGAGACATAGCCAGGGCACAGGGCTCTGTCCAGTTACTCAGGGCACATGTACTGGGCTCTGGCGTCTTGCACATGTAGGATCCTTGGCATATGCTTATATTTTCACAGGTCCTGTGCCTTGTCACTGGATACATACATGGAAACATCATGTACAGCTGTGTAAACATAGAGGTGCATCTGTGGGAAGAACAGACTGTGCTCTTCCTATGTGACAAGTACAGCTATAGAATCTTGGCATCCACTGCATGGATAGTTAGAAAGATTAACAGAGAACTATTAATTTGGTGCATAGAGTTCTGAGAGTGCCTGTTACAGCAACTGCCTAGTCTGGTTGGGAAAGCACATTTGTGGGTCAGGAGATTTAAGCTGCATTTTTCATTCTCCCCCGTATTTATTGTGATGCTTTGTAGAAGCCACTTCACAGAACTGTCTTTTTATCCTGGTTTCTACACGGAAGGCAATTGCAGCACTACCAGCTCTGAAATTCTTTGTCATGTGTCTCAATGATAATTTGTGCTTTACTAGAGGACTCTGCTTCTGGAATTAAATTGTTCTCAACCTTGCGTGGTGTTGGTAACAGAGCAAGGCTTGAAAATATGGCTTGCAACCACCCTTGAGGCTTGTTAATGAAAAAAAGAAGGGGGGAAATGAACTTTTCTTATTGTTTGGAAATCCCTTCTTTTTTCTAGAACCCTGATTAATGGTGTTGGTGTGATTCAGGGTTGTGAATGCATATTGGAGTACTGACAGGATACTTCAGCCTTGTGTAGGCAGAGCACTGTGTGTTGCTCCAGTGAAAGGTGTTGCAACTTTGCAGGCTTGTGGCATTGTACCAGGAGGCAGAGGCAGGGGTACACACACAGTAGTGCTCCCAGGTGGACAGTGAAGGAACACAGATCAAAACCTACGAATGTATATGTATTTACATAGGGAAAAGCACTTAAAAATTGAGAGGTTCAAGTACAAAATATGTCTGAGTAAATCACCCGAGAATTGAATAGGAATCACAGAGAAGAGAGAGAAAATGGCATTGAGATTTAGTTGTGCTGTTGCATATGCTTTCAAGTGTGGGAGGATTGGGAATAGAGGTGAAGCCTTCTAATTAAAAGAGCAACATCTCTCCATCTCAGTGTATGTGAGTGTGAATGACTCCCCCCAAGTGAGAGCATCTCCTGTGACGTGTGGAAGCAGCATGGTTGCAGTGGCAGCAGTGCTGCCAAGGTCCCTGATTGAATTCCACAGTAGCTGGAGGGGGCTGGCAGGAAAGAAACAAAACAAAAAACAAACAAGATTGAGCTTCTGAAGTCAAAATTCATTTCTGTTTTCATTATAAAGCAAGAATGCAATGGCAAGAGGGCCATTCTATGATTGACATGATTTAAAATCTTGGGATAAGAATTGCTTGCATGCTTGGTGTTGACAGTGCTGACTGTCCATGGCGGCTGGACGACAAACACTATTGCTACATGCATATGACTATCCTTCCAGCTCCTTTCTTCCTGTCTTCCTTTTCACTTTCTTGTGCACAATACAAGCATTTACTACCTGCCATCTTTTCCCACCCACTTTGTAGATGGGGAGAGACTAGCTATTACCCAGAATTTCTCATCTCCCAGACTGCCTGTATTATGCAGCAAGCTTCTCTTAAAATTATTGAGATTATTAATGTTGTATATTTTATACATACACACACATATATGTTTTTTTATATATATATTCTTCAGTCTCCCTCTGCAGCTGAGAGAGGCATCCGGGATTTATCTCTGTAATGAGAAAAGGGAGATAGGGAGAAGTAAGGGCATTTTTCTCTGACTTGGATTGTAAGTCATTTTGATATTCATTGTAAAAGATGCTTTTCAAATATTTAAATGTATGTGCGCTCACATATCAGTTCTTCAGGATGGATTGTATGCGACATAATCACTGTTTTATATCTCTTGCGCTCTGTGATGTTCTCTCATATCTGTTCATTTTGTTAACTTCATCTGGAAGAGATGGGAAGATGAGCTGGAACTGGGATTAACTTCCATAGCCTGTGCTCTCTCATCATCTCTTCAGAATGGACCAAGGCTGGAGAAGAAATATGCTCACCCTTGACCAGAGCTCCCACTTTTTCAACACTATTGTTCCTGGGAGGTGGTGTGGGCTTAAACTAGCTGAGAAGTCCTGAAGAAAATGCTCTCACATCTCATGGGAAAGGCTAAACTGGGATTTTGCTTGATAATTAGCTCAATGTGCTTGGTAATTAGCTCAAACAAAGGGCATTTTGGCTGAGGCAGAAGTGTACAGATTTAGAGGTATCAGTGACACCTGTCCAGATTTACCCTATTCTTGAGACTTTGTGGGTGGCAGTGAGGGAGAGGTAGGTACATTTGTTCTGTCTTTGCATGGCTGGGGATTGGGGCTGGCCATGCTGCACACAAACTCTTCCTCCCCCTTTGTCCTTGGAAGGTCTGCTCCCTGTCAGGTGTGCCATCCCGCCATCTGCTCCCAGCCCCGAGCAGCTGGTACGATAGCCACAAATGCTGGCAGGAGTGGCCTTCCAGCCGCGTGAATGACAGCACGCGCTGCTGCTTCCTTGGCACGGGGAGCGCTGCTTGTAGCTGGGAATTAGAGGCTTGTAAGCCTGCCGACTCAAAGGCAGGGGGAATGGCTCTCGGTGGCACTCCCGATGCGTGGGAATCTGCCTGAGTTCTCGCCAATGCCCTCACACCTGTGTGAGTCCCAGCCAGCAGCAGCAGGATGCCTGTGCCCATGGCAGGGTGCCACGGCTGAGGCCCAGAGGCAGTGAAGATGATCACTCCTCGTCATCTCTCCCTTATTTGAGTGGAGGCAGAAGCAGTCCCAGCTGCAACTAGCAGGGCAGCGCTGCTCCTCCCAAGGCCACTGCATCCAGCAGCCAGTAAGGCTCTGCCTGAGGCGTGGTCACAAGTGTCATGGTTTAACCCCAGCCAGCAACTGAGAACCACACAGCTGCTTGCTTGCTCTTCTCCAGCAAGATGGGGAAAGCAAGAGTTTTGGAAGAGTAAAAGTGAGAAAACTTGTTGACTGAGGTAAAAGCAGTTTCTTAGTTTCAATAAAATAATAATAAATTGTAATGGGAAGGAAAATAAACCAAAAAAAAACCCCAAACTGAAAAAAAAATTGCATAAAAATAAAACTCAAGTTAGTCAACTGATATGAAAGCAATTGCTCACCACCAACCCACTGATGCTGCCAGTCCTACAGCATCAGCTCCTGGTCGATTTTCCCCAGGTTTATATGCTGAGCACAACACCCTATGGTCTGGAATATCCCTTTGGTCAGTTGGGATCAGCTGTCCTGCCTGTGTGCCCTCCCAAGTTCTTGTGCATCCCCAGCTTTCTCACTGATGGGGAAGTGTGAGAAGCAGAAAAGTCCTTGGCCCTGTGTAAGCACTGCTTGGCAATAATGAAAATGTTGCTGTATTATCAAGACTGTTTCTAGTACAAATCCAAAACACAGGCCAATACAAGCTACTACTGTGAAGAAAATTAATGCTACTTCAGCTAAAACCAGCACAACAAGGAAGAGGGGAGTTAGGGACCGAGTCAGAGAGAGAGGCAATTGTTTCTGAATGCTGGTCTTCTCTGGCTGGTGAAAGAGGAAGAGAAAAAGATCAAGGGGCTTATGGAGTTAAGCAGGGTAGGCTGGAAGGAGGACAGGTTTGGTGGAAGGGTCCCAGCTGCCTTGTGCATCTGCTTTCGAGACAACATGTGCATGCTGCCCTGTTACCTACAGGTCTGGGTAAAGCAGTTCACGATCTGTCACTGGCTTGCTGCTGGAGTCTCCAAACTTTAATGGCTCAATAAAACAATACTGCAGCTCAGCAGGGAGTAGAGGGAAGGAGAAGATGCAGACCTTTTGCCTCTGCCAGAATGAGAGGTTTTCTGTCACAGAAAAAGAATCAGTTTTCTCTAGGAACCCTACATAGTGCATCAGGAAACACCATAAAATTATTCTGATTTTTTAAAGAGGAGCTTGCACAAAGGCCACTGTGTGAGTGCAGTTCATTGTCAATGGCTTAGATATCTGCCTACTCTTCAAAGTCCTCCATAGGGCAATCATTTAAAGCCATGAGCTTTTCTAATGTCCTAGAGCAATACAATAAATCCAAAAGAAGACTGATGAATTGTTTCCAGAGTTTGAGTTCTGAACTCAATGCTGAAAATAGGCTGTGAGCTTCAGATTTTGGTGTGTTTTGTGACCTCTCCATGTCTGGGGACAAATATGAGGATTGGATCCACATATCAAATAATGGGTCATAGAACTTCAGAAGTATTTGCATGTAGAGTTCAGACTCATCCTCATGGTTTCTGGGAGCTCCTTGCTTAGCTGGAGAGCTGCAGATTGACCTGTGAGCTGTGTGTGCCAAACCTTTTTTAAAAGGCATACATTCTGCAAATGAGCAGGCTTGGATGACTAACTTTGATTTTATGCCATGACCAAAACAATCCAGGAGTTACATTCTTTGTCCTGATGTTGGAAAACTCCTATTGTTTTTCTGCATTCCTCTGCCTCCAGGAGAATCACTGATGAGTATAAAAGAAGTGTAGAGCTCCTACTCTTTATAAGTAGTTATTTTAGCAAAGAGAAATGTCAGTGTTCAGAAAATGTAGGAGGCCTGAGCTTTGAACTCCTGTTGCAGAAGAGGAATTGGATCTTGAGAGCTGCATATCCTAGGTGAGGAGGAGTCCAGCTACTCACCTAACTTTTAGTTCCTTTATATCCAAAAATTTCATTGTGGGAATGCTCCTGTTGAAAATTCTATGAAAGATTGTAACTGTGAAAGAATTTTGACATTTTTTACATGAGCTGGCATGTTCCCATGCAGTGTTTCATCCAGACATTCCCAGTCACTTTGGAGACTTAAATCTGTGCTCTTCCTGCTTTTAAGGTCTGTTCAAAAGCCCCTTTGAAGGTCAAAGCTGGAACCCTGGTCCTCACTAATCCCTCCCAGTTGGTTGTCCTTTCTTCAAGAGCACCTTGCAAATGCAGCTGAAAAGGGGTGGAATAAGTTCTTTGCCCTCTTCTCTGCCCTCTGAAGAGGGGACTTCACTTTCCAGAGTCAGGAGCTGCTCATCAGCACAGACGATCTGAAAGGATTGACAAATAAATTAATACCTGGCAGCTATGGCTAAAACTAGCTACCTCTGAATGGGCAATCATTTATCACTAAATTACTTTCTCCAAGCCAGGTAATTTCTGATCAACATGCACAAAAACAAAGCCACAACAGTGATGTGATGTTAAACAGAGGTCATTTCTACTCCCTGGGCTGGTCCAGCAGTGAATGCAGAGAGAATTGTCACTTGAACAGTTTATGAAGCTTAATGAAAAGTGACAGTGCAGGATGCTGGGGAGGGAGTGGACCACAAGGCTAGGTGTGGTTTGTCTGGGAATGAGTGCCACATGCAGAGAGAGATGTATGACTGGAATAATTCTCATTCAGGAGAAAGCAGTATTGACAGAGCTAGTGCTGGGACAGGGTGGGGGAACACTGGCTACAGAGAAGGGGCTGAAGTGCGTGAACTGTATGGTAGCCATGCTTTTTAAGGAAACAGATGTAGCCCCACACTGTGAGTTTTTAGTATAAAAAGTGTGATGAGAGGTGAGGTGTGCCTGAAGCAGAATCACAGAACATGATACATTTGGAAGTGTCAGTTGTTTAAAGCTGAGTGTAGGGATTCAAATCCAAAAGTTTTGATACAGAAAGACTTGATGTTGTTTCTGTCTCTGTACCAAACCAGACTAAGAGCTGAGTCCAAGCCTTGTCAAAATCTCGGGCATTCAGTTCTGACATGGTAACTCCTGAAAAGAATGTCTTTTGCATCTAATGAATTTTAAATGTTCTGCATGTCGTCAGGGGTCTTTAAAATTCAGAGGAGTTAGAAGAGGCCCCTCACCTCAAGGAACAGGGCCTGGTGGAAAGGAGGAACAAGGGCATTTCTGCATGCCAAGGAAAGCCATGGCCAAGATCTTATAGGGTAACTTTGCTAAAGCCATGCCAAGCGCCTTCAATGAGGCAGGTTTGTAGTATATCCCTCTGGCCATGCCAGGTTAACTTTATTGTGCCTCATAGGGATTTTGTAATTGATGTGCATGCCTATTTTTAGTCTGTGTATGAGTGTCAATGCAAAGTTAAGACTCTCCTCATTAACCTGCTGAGCTTTCCCTCTCAGCACCTCAGGGATTGCTAGCCAAGGCATCATGGGCAACTTGACAAATACCTTTTCCCTGGTACTTCATACCTTTTCCCATACTTCCCAACTAATAATGGGGGAGAGAAGAGCTGCTAAGGTCTGTGAGGTCTGTTTCTTGACAATGTCCCAGTTTCACAGGCAGTTGAACTGAACTACAGCTTGTGCTCCATTCAAACATGTCAATAAACATTATTGCAAAGACATACAAGCAATAATGGGAATGTATAAAACTCACTTTTATTTCTTCTTGCCATGAATTTACACGGTGTTCTAAACAGCTTTTACTCCTCCAGAGGAAAGCCTTGGGATTTTGCCTCTACTGGAATGTTCATTTCCCCAGTTTGAGCCTTTGCTGCTTTCTCTGCATCGCCACCATGAGTGCTGGGAATGGGAACACTGTAGCAGAGGTATAAATACCCATCTGAAGTTTCAGTCAGACTCAGTTAAAAGCTGAAGAGGTGAAGTTGCCATTCTCTGGGATAAGCCGCTGTGTATGTTATTGCCCGTCCTTTGCTTGATCACACAATGCCAGGGAGTAAATTACATTTGACAGTGCAGTGGAAGGGAACAGCTCAATTCCCCTCTAGCTGTAGCTTCATGAGTGTGGCAGTTGTATTTCTACAGGTAGGAGTGGAGGCTGCTCACAGCACTCCTGAAACTCTTTCACTGATGCCAGCTAAGGCATTATGTGAACAAGGCACAGTCAAACTCTTCATCAGTGGTTGAACACTGGTTTTCCTGTAGTGACAGGTGCTCAGCAGTACTCTTTTAGCATGAAAACTTCTTGGAGGTCACAAGGGTAAAACTCATTTCCATGGCAGAAACAGGCTAGATCAAGAAAAATGGCAAGGCACAAGCACACTGTGCAAGCCTGATGATTGTTGAGAAAAGGGACTGGTGGTTCATGCTACTGCTCCTGAGAGCCAGCTTCTCTGCTCTAGCCTAATAATCCTTTTCCTTCCTCTCTGGGGTTCAGTGGGTGCCCCTTGCCTTGTACCTTGTATTACAACTGCATCAGGGACTGCAGTTTTGCTCTGACTTCACACGGAATCAGGCACAACAGCTACTTGGTCTCACTGTGTATTCTCCGTTTCCTGTGCTGTTGGAAGCCAGAAACGAGAAGCTTATAAAAGATGGAAGAAATAAAATGAAAAGCAAGAAAAAACAACGAAAAAGTAGAAGGACATGTGAACATAGTCTCTGTTTAAGTGTTAGAGATGTTTTTGTCATTAGAAATAGAGGCTGTGATTGTTAAAAATAGGTGTTAATCGGTTTTGTTAAAAATAATGTATTTCTGTATTTCATGTTACGTGCTTTTTCCTGACTGGCTGACAGTTGCCACAGTGCTGTGTTCCCACCCCCTTTTCCTTTGATTGGTTTATATTTGCATTCTCTGCCCAAGTTCTGCCCCTTTCCAGAACCTTCCACCAGAACCCTATAAAAGCCGGTGTTAGCTTTCAAATAAAGCCTCACTTTTCTACCTCACTCGCCTTGTCAAGAACCCTTTGTCCTTTGCTCCTACCGGACCGCGTCTTATGGAGCCCTAAAGTGGGGCTAGGCTTGAGGTCCCTCACACTGAGAGGGACTCGCCCCTCACAAGGGTTTCTCGCAGCAGAAGACTGCTTGCACCGGCAACTCCCGCGATCGTTTGCGGAAGCGAAGCCATCTTGAAGAAATTTTCTTCCTATCATCGCCGTAACCCATCCCAAATTTAAAACAAAAATTTCATAATGGGAACTCGTATGTCTAAATCGGAAAAGGATTCTTATCGCCGCCTAAAAACCTTTATCATCGCACAAGGTCATCTCCCAGATCGAGACTCCCTAAAAGCATTCTCGAAATAGATGGCTAAAAATAAAGAGCTGATCCCGGAAGTTTTAAATTACTATCAGTGGGACGAACTGGGATTTCTACTTTTCAAAGCCATCGAGAAAGGAGATAAAGAGGCGGCAAAAGCTCAAATAGCCTGGAGACTCATTTTGTCTTTGCTTCGGCAAAAAGAAAATCGTAAAAAAAGAAGCTGAGTCTTCAAGTAATTTAGTAGAAGAAAAAATTTTTCCCTCAGAAATTAACACCCAAGATGGTGCCCGTGCCATGGGGGGGGACGAAAAATCCTCAAAATGGCTGCCAAAACGACCTTGAGAGTCCACATGGTGTCTGTCACCAAGGACAACCTCAAAATGACCGCCAGAAAATTACCTCAGAGATCACCCAAAATGGCATTGGAACAGT
>VWZG01008668.1:2779-148511 GCA_013396735.1 Grallaria varia
GGGGAGGGGAGGGGAAGGGAGGGAAAGAGAAGGGAGGGGAGGGGGCGGCGGCGGCGGGGAGGGCGCGCCCCGCGGCGCTGCGTCCTGTCACCCTCCCCGTGGGCGGGCGGGGAACTGCCAGGAAAGTTTGTGCCCCGGGAAGTTTGCGGAGGAGAGTTTGCGGTCCCCTCGCCTGGTGCAGGCTGGAGCGGGAGGCCGGTGCCCGGGTCAGCACGTCATTTTTCACGAGCGTTTGCGTGTCTCTAATGATTATCACCCGCCACGCACGCTACTATTAATTTTTTTTCCCCAGACATGTGAGGTGCTGCAGATTTCAGGCATGTTTAGGCGAAATGGAGGCGGCTGAATCGGAGATGTTACACAAGTGTCTCGGCGCTCACTGGAAGAGCTTTTCCCACGTTTGCCTTTCGCCCGTGCCAAAGCCCAGGAGGTGCGTGACACCTGTCCGGGCAGGCCACGCATACCCCGCACCTGAACCGCCAACATTAAAACGCTCCTCTCATCAAGCCACTGACGTACAGATATTGCATGCAAACACACAGCAGTTCCTTAAAGAATTTCAGCAAACTATTAGAAAAACCCCAGCCAAGCCCACCTGCCTTCCCCAGAGTTCTTGCAAGCACAAAAAGGGGCCTATATTCACTAAATAAATTATGCGTTGCAAGTTCTTAATCCAGCTTCACCTGGTACCTCCAGAGTGAGCGATGGCACTTTACAGAGCCATTGCTGCAGCCGGGTGCTGCCTGTGTGGGCACTAAGTAGTTAAGAAATGGATGTTTCTGCCAGGAAAGTAATTTTAGCCATTTGCAAATTACAGAAGAAGAAGGGAAAACCGTACCTTTTCACTGGCTTTGTACGTAAGAAAGTGAAGGATTTATGTGCAGACTGAAGTTTTATTTCCTTCCGCTCCAATCTGAGTTCAAGCTCGGGGTGCTTGACACTAGGGAATTACCCATGGGAAAGTGCTGCAGGAACCTTTTCTGGCAGGAGCAGCAAGACGAGGTGGATTTGAGCAGTGGGGTTTGGCAAGGACCAGCAGCCTTGCGATTAATGCTCCAACAAGTGAGACTGACTGGCACAGGAGAGGGACAGCTATGGTCAAACAGGTAGGTTGCAGATCTGCAAGAAATTGTGCTCCTGGCATTTACGTTATGGATTGGTACACTTTATTTGGAATCAGTACGGTTTATCAAACTAATTAGCTGCTTCTAACCACACCATATGCATTTTAAAATACTCCCAAACATGGATGTACATAATAAAGTGTAACCTCACAACTAGCTGGTGTCATCCTTTATGACAGGTCTGCTGCCTTTTTCAAAGTCTTTTCTGTTTTGATACATTTTAACACAAACTTATGGGAAGGGGAGGGGGAATACAAATGAGGGGAAACAGTGTTTCAGTAATGTCACAAAGTGACAAAAAACAAGAGCTTTTTCTGTTGAGGTTCCTTCCCTACCACTTTTCTCCCAAATTAGTTGTCAAAAGCCATATGCAATACTCCAAACACTAAGGACATTTTTCAAACACAGACTTCTCCTGAACTCCAAACTTCCTTTAATCACAACCTGTGTCTCACTTAAGCAATCCTTTCCAAGTTAATTTATTACTCTTGAAGGAGTTACATTTTTAATAAGCTAAAAGAGGAAAAGGGGAAAACTGATAATCTTTTCTTCTGCATAAGGAAGACCATTTCATGTATTTTTTAATTGTCATGTGAATTAAATTGCAGTGCTATATATAACCTTTCTGCTCTAGCCTGGAAACTTGTACACTTTTTCGGTGTTGAGGAAGAAGTGTGGAATCCAATTCAGATGGATTTTCTCTGACATACTATTTGCTTAGTAGAGTTTTGGGGGTTTTGGTTTTTTGTTTGGGGGGTTGTTGTGGGGTTTTCTTTGGTTTTGCGTGTGTGTGTGTTTGTTTCTTTTTTGTTTCCAGATGCAATTCTGGTTTTCATTCATCCTGCCCTTAAGCCTGGGAGCCGAGGAAGACTGTAGGAGTGGAGAATGTACAGGTGTAGACTGGTGAGCTAGCCAACCTTCCAGCTACAATTGTCTCATGATGAGTCTTGAGAAAACAATTACAGATTGTCCTTTTCGCCATAATCTGATTTGATGTGAGGGACAGAAAGTTAAAAATCACAGGCCCTGTTTTTCATTCAGAAATCATTCCTATTTCATTTTTAGCAGGAATACTATATGTTGTAACATTGGGAACATGGAAGCTGCCCTGCCTTTGAGGTTGTTCTGAAAGAAAGTTGTGAAAACTGAAAATCACTTTCAGTTCTTATTCATTCTGTTACTGACTCTAGTGTGTATCTACAAACTGGCCACAGTAAACTTACCCTGCTACATTAAGTATTATAAGCACCAGAATTTAAAAAAAAGGAGGCAAAACCAGCCCTTGGGAAATGCAGTTCATTACAGACTGCTAGCTATTTTATTTTTTTTCCTAATATTATTACTCCTTTTTGTGTGCTGTTTTCCAAGGATTCCAAAAGCCCACACATACTCTGTCAGAGGTAGACTGACTCTGTTGCTATGCTTGGGTTCCCTTCCACTGGGGCCAAGAGCTCTAAAATGTCCCTGGACCGCATGTGCTGTGACTCTGGCTCTCCTCTGGGTGGTCCACGTGGCACAGGTGCCAAGCAGGCTAACCCTGTGGTATGGGCCTCTGCTACCGAACCATAGACTGGGACTGGAAAGGCAGCTGCTGCTGCTCCACTCACTTTCTCATTAAGGAATCTCCTGTCTTGCAATGGAAGCAGTAGATTTTCATTTATTTGCCCCCAGCTCTGTCTGTGCCTCACCCCTTGATGAAAATGCAAATGATGGCTCAGCTGTTTTCCACCCTTGAGAAGAAACACATTTCTGGCACAGCCTTTCTTCTAGCACCAGTCCTGTGGTCACACTGAATGTATGGTCCTTCCCTTTTGAGATGGGGTAAATTGAAGAAGAGATACAGATTTTTTTTCTCAAAATTCCCAAACCAACTTTTTATTGGATTGGTGCAAGAAACACAAGAAAACATATGGAAATGTCTTGTATACTATCCACAGCAATAAAAGCACACCTGCACCCCGTTGCCTGGAATCCCTCACAATTCTTTGACATCCTTTGAGCTACAAATTATTTCATGGATTCTCTGGGACCTGGACTTCAATCCAACTTGAAAGCTGTCTGTTTGCACTGCCACAATACCAAATCCAGCCCCTCTGAGCTGCAGTCCATCTCTGTGACTTCCAGCAGTGCTAGGAACCCTCCTTCCTTCCTCTGTAGATGCTCACCTTTCTGCTGGCGTATATGTACCATTTCTCCTTCTCATGCCTGCAGACAGACACCTCCTGTTCACATCCTTCATACTTAGCCCTGCTGCTTTCTACACATGCAGCCCATCCCAGCTCTCTGATGAAGGGGGATGCCTTGCTGCTTGCCAGCTACTGTGGAGTTCTTGCATCAGTGAAGGGAATGTCCAGACACAAACTAATTCTTGTGTGCTGCAAGAACAGACACCTGAGAACTGTTGAAAAGCACTATCTGCCAGCAAAAATCAGGTTAAACCCATCCATTAGAATAACTTGCTTTCATCCAATATTACTGAATACTGAAAACTGCACTCCTTTTTCGTTTGAAAGGAAATGCAGCAATTACCCCCAGCACAGACACCTACAAATATTTACTAAAATTAAGTAGCAGAGGGATTTTTTAAAAAGTTATCACAGCTTAAACATTCCCATTACTTTGAATCTGGTTTTATTCTGTGTCAGGTATAGCTGCTTTCCTGATGCTTCCAAGGCAGGATTCCAGATTCCTGATCTCCAATTATGTTGACTCCCAGGGGGCTTGATCCATCACTGAAGCAAGTCATTGTTGCACCTCTGCATTTGATAGGGTGCTTCCAGATGAGAAACAGCAGTGCCCAGGAAAAAGAAAGCGCATGGCAATCCTCACACTGTTGATATCAGGACACAGACGGAGAGCTCTGAAATGCAGGTCCAAAGAGCGGGCTACTAAAACCACCTGGGTGTGTTTAGACCACCTCAGTATCTCCACGTGTCTCTCCTCTGTGACTGACAGCCCACACGTTGGCACCACGATTTCATTTCTTTATGGTTCTTAAAAGCTGTCCTTTATTGGAGGAGGGCTGGAATGGCTTTTACCCTGTGAATGCTGTATGAATCTAAATATCAAGCCAGAGATGTCATGCCAGCAGCTAACAAGGGGGTTTGGAAAAAGCACTCCTTGGCCAGTACCCAGTAAGCACGGGCTTGTTCACCTAATCAGCTTTTGGGCTCCTCAGTGCTAAGGCTGTATTCTGTTTTTGTCAAATGGCATTGCACCAACACTCCTTTGGGGCAGCTACTCAGAAAGCGTATTTGTTCTTTCAGGGCTTGCATGACCCAAAAAAACTGTGAGAAAGGTTTGAATCACTGCTGCTAGTTCAGGATGGCTGACAGTTTTTCTTTCCTTTCGGGCCCTATTTTCAGATACTTCTCAATTTGTCAAGTTTCACCTCTTTAAACTAAAAGTCCCCTGTTTGAGAGGTATGCAGTCTCTAAAACCATTCAGCTGGTTTCCAGACTTCATTATTAACTAACATGTTTTCAGTGCTAAAATAATAACTATTTAAGAACTACTTTTCCAAGGACCTGTAATGCCTTTGCACTTAGAAGCAAGAAGTTTGAAATTTGGTCATTGTGAACATACCTCATTCAGCCAAATTGTACAAATCTGTGAGCTATAAAAAAGAAATCTTAGTTCACACACACACTGTTAGAAGTTCAAGAGGGAAAAATTGTCTGAAGTGTCTCTTTATGGCTGATTTTTGAAAAATATTCCTTCTGTAAACACATTCCCTGTACTGGAACTACTAAGTAATCTGACAATAGCAAAAGGTCAGCATCAGCCACAGAACATTCAAATTTAGTTATCTCTCATATCAAATTATCAAAGCAAGGATGATCCCACTTCCAGAGTATGGAGACAGACTTGTTGATGCTTGAGAAGTACATAGGTATCACAGAGAGAACCCAGAGAAATTTTGAAATACGGCTGTGTGGACTTGGGGAAACTGTGTGAAGGAAGAAAAGGCTGATATTGAGAGGGGACCAGAGACTAAATAAGGAAACAATCCTGTGAGGAGACTAGTATGCAATCAAGCATATACACCAAGCTGGTACCCTCAGGATTGCATGGATAAATTCAGCTTGGACATCTCCTAGCTTTTGAGAACTTCAGTCTCTAATCTTTGCAAAGATTCCGGAGGTTTCTACCCCCTGGCTTGGCTACCTTCTGAGTTTTGGTACTCGTCTTGGAAGTCACAGGTTTTGCTTTACCTCAGTATCCAAGTTTTTGATGAGGTAGTTCCATTTTCACATTTAATAAATTGGGGAGAGTAAAGACTTAATTAGAAAGCAGAGTTTTGTCAATTTAACACCATTTGCAGATGAATGCGAGTCATTTTGTGCCAGATTTTTACATCACTGTGATGAAACACCCCTGGTAGATAATAGCAATAAGAAACCAAGCTCATACCACTGAGCTGTGACTTTGGCCCTGGGATGCCCATCAAGCTATTCCAGGTTCTGTTGGTCTGGAAGAGAATCCAAAACCAAAATAGTAAGTACACCAAACTTTTTCACTACCTCATAAAACAACAAAAGAAAAAACTAGTATCTGCTTCAGTTAATTTCTATAGGAAGAGAAATTTGAGTAAGATTTTTTCTTTTCTAGAGAAAAGTCTTTTATCTGTAGTTCTGATGTTGCATAGTTTTGGTTACCATCTCATTGAAATACCCAGAGATTCTGTTACCACCTCAGTTCCCACACTGACAAAAAATGTGTATATTTTACGATCCAGTTTTGTTAATGCTTTGCTCCCCTCATCTGTTGTCACATTTTCACTGTTAAGGCTCATCTGGAATACGCTTATGTTTTTTAAATACTTGATTTCACACACTACTACTATTTATGGTTAAGGTTTCATTGGGAAGAATGACAATCAATCATGACTCAAAGATGGTCTCAGTGCCAGAAGCACTCTGTATCCTTCTACAAGCCATCATTCTGACTCAAAAGAAGCACCAGCAGGCAGTGGATGGTCATTTCCCTTACTGTTCCCTGAGGTCATGTTAATCAGCCCTCGGCTTTACTGTCAGAAGGCATAAAAATGGAACTCCACACACTGCGCAGTGTAGGACTGATGGGTGACCCCAGAGGAGTACTTCTGATCCTCTGTCATCCCCAGAACTTGCCTCTTTCTCTGATTTCAGAGGTATCCACAGACGAATAGAAGTACAGAGACCAGCTGGCTGCTCCACTCATCAGGTGGTTTAAAAGATGCTGCAAGAAGCTGGATGCTGACAGCACAGTGTCTGTCACCTAGATGACCACAACTAAGCATCTCCTTTGTAAGGCAGGACATTCAGCAGCAGGTATTGTCTCACAGAAAAGGTAATTGCTGCGGTTTAGATAATAGCAGTTTCCATAATTTTATCCCTGTTGCCCCAGTTATGAGTGCTTTTTAATATTCACCTACTTACAGCTGTGGACACAGGTTCAAGAAAGAGGATGCTGGGAAAGGGAAATGATATCCCAGATGCCAATGCATGGTCAGAAGAATACACTACAACCCCAAGAATGGCAAAAAAATGTGAGCTACCAGACTTGGGAAGAACAAAAATGAACACAGTGAAAAGCAAACAAGGAAAAAAGCTGGTACGAATGGAAGAAATACAGATAAACTGTATTGTGAGGATTTAAAAGGAAAATCAGGGCAGAACAAAACACAGAAGGGTGCCACAAGGGACATGGGCAAACTTTCTTGTTTCAACAAGATAGCTATCGTTTCCCACACGTGTGCAGTCCTGTCCAAATGTGCCGTCACACAAATATTTTAAGCTGCTCTCTCCTGCCAGCAAGAGAGTTGTTATCATGGCAGCCAGTGCTGTGCTGCCGAGATGAGCCCCCAGAGAAAGCCCTCTCTCCTCTCACTCATGCGCTGGCGTGCCAGCCGATTCCCTGCACACCTTCCTACGTGCTCTGAATGACGGTCATGTTTCAGTCAGTGCTTCAACCCTTGCTGGGTGTAACTTTAGCCCCCTTGAGCAGTGACATACCTGCTTTACACTGCATCTGCAGAACAGAAGAAACAAGGCCCTGAGCACAGAGATCTTGTTAAAACACGCTATAGGCAGACCAGAAGATATTATCAACTGATTGAACAAGGACCAATATACCTGCATTCTTGAAATTCTGTTTGTTATCCCCGCTCTGCTGAATCTGCTTGATTCCAAGTTGCAAAAGCGTTATCATAAGCAGGATGACAGAAATGCCCATTGTTATTTAATGTTATTATCTTATTACTCTTGGTTCTTAATGGCCCAAGACATTTTGGCTAATAATTGAAATCAAGTAACAGGGTTAATTCTTTTATACCAGTACTGTATCTAAGTGTATAAATAAATATATATATATATATATATAAATATATAAAACCCCTGTGCAAATACTTTAGGATAGAGGTCACTCAGGATGTGGAGTTTTCCTTAACGCTTCTCAAGCCCATTTAACATTCAGGTTTGCTGTCACACAAAGCAACAAACTGACCCAAAACCAACTGGCTTTATAGATACAAAGTGAACACTAAGACTTTAATCAACAATGCTGTCAAAGTATCTAGAAGAAATTAGTTTATCATGCATTGCAAAGATGGGTTTTGAGACTTCTAATGAAAGCTGATACAGCCATTATCTGATTACTCTAATGTACACTCAATCATTAATACAAAAGTCCTCTTTAATGATCTTCATTTTATGGGCACAGCCATCCTAGGAGGAAACCAGGAGGTGGGAAGAGGAAAGTGTTGCTTCTTGCTTTTGTTCATGCCAGTTCTAATGGGGCTGTGACACTGAAGAATGTTAATTCAAGACTGATGTGTATTTTTTGGCCCTAATCACAAGATATGGGTGAGAATTATGAGAGGTCAGCAGTATTTGATGCCCTGGGGGAAAACCAATACTATTCAAGATCATTGTAGAGGCTTTGCCAGTCTTGTCCAGTCCCAGGGATTGCCAGTTGGCCTATTGAGATGTGCAAATCGGTGTTCCCCATCACAGCTGTGCTGAACTGGGTCCTGCTGTGAGTAAGAAGCTGTGCCTTGGCATCTGCATGGAAGTGATGATCCTGCTCTTCAGCAGCAAAACCATGAAGAAAATAAAGAGGCATGAGGGGTCTGGTAATTATTTCTCAATTTTGTTACAGCAAACTGCACTCTGTTGTTTTTGACTGCTGGCTTCTGCTAATAATTTGCTCTCAGTTTTTAAAGAAAAGACCCCAAAATAAATTTTTTGCCATCTGGCTCAATCAAAATGGAAAAAGTCATAATAAGGAAACTATCTTTCAAAAAAGAGTGAAGACTCTGTTCCCTAAATGTAGACTTTTTAAAATGACTTTGGTTTTTGCAGACTGTAGTTATTATACAGCTATTTATGAAAAAGAATTATTGTTGTCTTTGTCGTGAATAAAAGCCTTGAGAACACTGTCACCTAGGACTGCCACAAAATAAATGCTCTCTCAATATTTTTGCAGATGTTTTCACAGGATCATTAGAGAACCTGAACCCCACTATTATTGAAAATTAAAATTATTTAATAGTGCTGCCTGTGAAAGGGTGTTGTTTTTACAGTTGTCAAAAACCTCAGACATTGATCATTTTGTTTAAAGATACATTATTTTCTTTTAGTACTTCTAGACATACTGCAAATGTTATGACTCTTTAAATGTCTGTGTTACTGTAAAAGTACTAGTATGAGTGAATAAATAGTCACCTAAAATAGGTATTGATTTTGCATCTTTAAAAGCAAGACACTGAGAATACCAATTACATGTTTACCTCAGAAATATTAATGTCTTCATGTACCATTCAATTCATGCTGCAAGTTGTATCTTTTTGGAGAGAGTTCTTATTGTATATCATTTAAGTCTCATGTAAACTTGTAGGTTCAATGGTAGAACAGTTAAGTTCTGAAACAGAAATTAAATGTATCTTTTGGGAATGATTCTAAATATCCTTAATGACTGGAGCATTTTATCCTTTGTTTTTGTTAAAGTCAGCCACAGAATTAGCTTTTTGTTGCCCCTCAGACCCCCTCACTTTATTCCTTCTCCTGTCTGGAGAATCTCAGCTGCTACAACCCACCACTGCTGAAACTGCACAAACTGTGGACAAAAGAGAATGTTCAATGAAACAGGAACACTCCTGTTCATGCAATGCTGTGGCTGTAAAACAATGGAGTCGCAGCAGTTCTGTAGACTACGTAAAAGAAATGGACCTTTAAGGAATGTATGTTTTCACACATTGACAGGGGCACTAAGCTCCCACATTTTCCTACCATATGAAATTCATCACTGTGTATAATTCTATCTACATTCCTGTGGATCACTTCCTGCTGCAGCCATGACAAATGTCCTTTTATATTTAGCAATTTTAGGGTTATTCATCTTTCATTTCTGTTGTTATCAAATCTGTACTTCAAATATCTGTCTGCGTCCTTCTCATTCCAGTGTGATGCATGAGTCTACAGATAATATATGCACCTCATACTTAAATACATCCATAGAAGCCTCCAGAATTGAGTTCACTATTCTCTTTGGCTGGCATTCTTCCTTGGCCACTGCACCCCACAGCAATCACTTAAATTCACCTGACCTTCCTCTGCTTTTGTTCCAACTCAACAATCCCATTCATTTTTCCTAACAAAACACTGGAAGTTTCCAAATGATTTTTGCTTCCTAGGGTAGACTTCAAAACAAATACAGGCCTATACATATGTACATTTACATACATACGTTTACATTTTCTTGCACAGCGGTCCTGGGGGAGACCAAATCTGAGCTGCAAATAATGTAATCTGCTGTAGAGTATAGGTCACAGTAAGTCCAAATGGCTTCTCAAGGATTCTTATCTATCTCCCTTGACTCAGGTTTGTATGTTAAGACATGCAAAGACTGGTGACATGAGTCCAACCCATAGTGCCGAAATGATCCTCTTGCAATAATGAGGCTCATGCATCAGATGCTGGAAGACGTGCAGGGAAACAAGAGTTTTCCAAAGAGCAATCCAATACTGATCCAGAGAAGATCCAAAACTCAAATACTGATCAGATTTATCGTAGACTTAATTCAAGAAGCAATATGATTATCAAGGGTGGGAAGCAATGAAAAGGGGAAGACTGGACCAGATCTGGGCATTAGTCACTTAGTTCATAGCAACTATGCGTTAGTTGTGAATCAAAGTCATTTTGGTTACTACTAAGTCTGGTTTATGTAAGAACCCTTTAACTATAAATAAAATCATCTCTCCTTAAGTTACCAGTCAAGCTAGGTATCTTCAGCAAGGTGCTTCCCCTTCAGGCATCGCAGTGAAAAGTTTGTTTTGAAGACAGACTTAAAAGGCAGATGCAGCTGGCATGGACTAGAGATCCTTATGGAATGAAAGAAAATTAATAATGTCATGGGAGAGAAAGGCAGGCATGATTTGACTCACTGGTCTTTCTCTCTAGTGGACACATCAGATCACTCTGTCACTGTAGAAATGCCTGCTCCAGTTGTAAGTGACATTGACCATATTAACCATTTCCAGGAATTTCTAGGATGTAAGTCTTACTTTCTTCCTCCATCAAACACTTGTGAACATTTCCCTCCAAGTAAAACTTGTGAGAAAGATGAATAAATATGTTAAAGAGTAAGGTATAATTATTGCAAGTACTCTAGTCCAGGCAGTACATCTTCAGGAAGTTTCACAACCCATTCATGTACAATCATAGTACATTCCCCACCGACCCTGACATGTTCCTCACTCATAACATTTACGAGGGAGAAAGGGATTGAATAAGGGAACATGCAGAAAAATACACTGGTCAGAGAAAGCAGTCAGGTTCCACAAAAATACCCCAAAGAACTATTTTTTCTATTTTAACAGTTTCCTCTGGTTCAACTAAATTTTCTCTGTTTACTGTTCGTTTTCTCTGTAGCTTTCACAGTTCATTAACATGTCATTCAACAAGTCAAGAGTTTCCCCTTGCTATGTTTCCACTTGTTGAATTAAAAAAAATACTATACTTTAAAATTCACATTTAGTCTTATATTTAGGAAATCTCTCTTCCCTCCAAGCAACTTAAATTCCTGGATGTTTCCTCCTTGTTTTATGTGATTCTAATTGATTATCCAGTTTGCCAGTAATTTAATTCAAAATACAAAAAAAAAAATCAGTTTTTCCAAAGTGAGAAGCTGTCTAGAGCTTTAGATCACCCTGATTTGGGGTGCTGGAGAAGTCAATGATATGATTAAGAAAGTCCTGCAGTTTTCATAAA
This sequence comes from Grallaria varia, assembly GCA_013396735.1. Lineage (NCBI taxonomy): Eukaryota > Metazoa > Chordata > Aves > Passeriformes > Formicariidae > Grallaria > Grallaria varia. The sequence goes on from VWZG01008668.1 coordinate 14,154, forward strand.
CATCCCAAGGTTATCCTCCCCAGACTTTTGCTTTTTTCCTTTCCTTGCCACTCCAAGCCCTGTCCTTTCTAGGACATGCTCCCAGCCAGCAATCTCTGCCAGCTGGACAAAGGATACCAAGGGTGGCTTTAATTTATTCTTCCCTTTTTTTCTGGTGTAAAGGAGCAAAAGGGTTGAAACTCTCGCACTTTCTCCCTTTGTTAAGGATAATGTATTCAGATCTCTCAGAACAGAAGCATCTAGTACTGTACATGTGTTGTACCAGGGAAAGAGTGTAACCTCCTGCATTGCTGTAAAGTCTAAACACATTTAAGTCAAGGGCAACCAAATTTCCAAAACCTCCTGCAGTCTCCATCTTGGAAGAGAAATTGCTTTAAGAGGTCCTATTAAAGACTGCCCAATAAGCGATTTCTGGAGACGATTTTTGTACACTGGGTATACCTTTTAAAAAGGTTTTTTAAATAGTTAGGAAGAGCCTTAGAATACATGGGAATCTGCATATACATGTATGTCTCTAATACCACTTAATTCCTCCAGTGCTTTTTACCCAAAAGGATTTATCTTGTAGGCTATGAAATAGACCTAGTGAGCAGGGAAGCCTGCTGCCTCAATAATAGCGATAAAAGTTAGATATCATAATGCTTCTATTTCATTAGGAAGCTATCTGTCTCCTGGTTGTGGCTGGTTATGACCCAGGAAAAAGTAGATACATGGCTCGATACAGCATAGAAAACAAAAGGTATATATTAATGATCACATGCTGTTTCTCTCAAAAGGACATTCCTCTCAGTTCTAGCTCCACGTTGTTTGACTTGGCAGTAGTAGGAAAGGGAATAGATGATTCAGTGGCTATAATTTGTAAAAAGCATCAACAACTTTAACCGGCATTTTCCCTTCAGTCGTACTCTCTTCTCAGTTAAAGCTTTTTGTTTGATGTTTTCCTCCACTCTGACCATCCTCTAAAACACTTCATCTCAAGTCAGGTAGGTAAGTAGAATATGGCATCATCCATGACTCTAACACCATTAGCATACATCAGTGAAGGGAATGGGTTAGTTCCTCATTCAACCTAAACTCACTTTTTTCCTCAAGTGCCATATACAAACGGCACACTAAGGACAAAGAGGATCTAATGACGTTAATTGCATGGTTTGGGGTACTATTTAGACTAGCCATAGCAGACAATTAGATAAAGGTTTTGGTTTAGATGTTTGTGTGTTGGTAGGAAAGTACAGTGTATCAGCTGGTCTAATGTAGCCTCCCCAGTACCATTTTGGTGAGGGAGGTGTGAAAACTGCAGTGTTGTACATCAAGTTCTTGGTTGAGAACCATATCTTAATAGGACACAAAATCTTTCCCTGCAAAGCCTTGCTACTTTTTCCATATATAGAAGCTATATTCAGTCATATTGCTCAAGAAGAAAACAATACATCTAGCTAATCCCACATATTCACTTTGCATTATACCTTGCTCCCCATTTATTATAAATTCCTCTCCCTCTGCAATAAATTGATCCTTTTTTTTTTTTTTTTTACAGTTTCCCTGATTCCAAACCTCTCACTAAGCTTGATTTGCTGCTTCTGTTGGGCCACCTAAACTATGCCATGTGTATTACACCTCAGAGTAGATCATTAATTCCTCCCTCTTTGATTTAACTGCACTCTCAGTCAGATTCCTGCATCATTTTATCTCTCGATTTTTTCTGCCAGTTTGAAACTCAGCTTTGGTTCTGCCTCCTTAAACATTAGATGAAAGTACATTTCTTTTTTTTTTTTTTGACCTCATTTTCTCACCTGACAACACTCGGCTTTTTTACTGATGTCTCCCCAAATCATGTTTTTTTCCATTTAGTACTAAGGTTAGCATTTTCGTGTTTCAGCAAAAGCAGCTATTTGCGCTCCTATGATGTTCAGAGCCATCTTATGCGTCTGCCTGTGCAATTCTGAGTTCAGTGCCAAAACAATTTGGGAATTTGTATTAAAGCTAGAAAGCCTTTCTACTATCTTGATAGCTTAGCTGTATTTGCTGTCACAGTATTAATAAGAGCCAGTTGATTCTGCATTCCTCAGTACATTTCTGTGTACTCTCTTGTGCTGTGGATCACAGTTGGCCACTGGATTCTAATCAAACATGTTCATACGCAAGGATACATTCATCAAATAGCTGGTAACATTTCTGTTACTATACAAAAATTCAGGCTGAACTTTCTAAGTAACTTTCAGGCTAAACCTACAATTAAACCATTTTCATATTTAATTCAATATTAATTTCCCTCGCATTTTACTCGTTTAGTCCGAGCTCACATGCGCACTCTCCTCAGAGTCACATCCAATACTCCACAACATTAGCAGTCCTTTCAGCAAAGTTAGGGTGATGTATCTTTCTTTTATCAAATACTGCCACCAAAGCTTAATTGTTAATGCTCTTCGGCTTAGATGGTCCACAATTGCTTGTTTCAGTAGTTTTAGCTCAGTGTAATACTCAACAAACCACAACATCCATTGCAGATTCATCAGAAAAAGCATCTGATTTAACAAAAGCGGAAACTGGCTTGGCAGCCCTGGAGATCAAAGTACACTAATGTATTTACAGGAGCTGAACATGAAACTGTACAACCTTCAACCATATTTAACTGTGTAATATTCTAGAAGGCTGCTTTTACAGGTCAGTCAGTCAGTTCCAGCACCCATTTAATCCCTTTGAGTCCCAAAAGCAGATCACATGCTAGCTATGGTTATGATTTAATTTTATTTTGTACATACCTATTCATCTTCAACCCTTATCAAGGCACCCAAACCACATCAAAATGTATCAATCCTCAGTAACTACTAAATGGAGCCACCACAGTACTGATCTCCTCCATCTCTACCATCTGCTTTTTAAATTAATACATAGATCGGAATCATTTTTCTCCAATTAAAAAAAAAAATATTGCATCTATGACATTGCAGGGATGACTTGGGAATTCATTTTCACTGAAGCACTCTGAAACCTTCCACACTATGCACTGCAGAGATTTGTGCCTAGGAAGATTTTGTTCTCCATGAGGAGTTTGCTGTCTGAGTGTGGCTTCAATGCACAGACAAAACAGACCATGATAAGGGACCAGAGGTGATAAATACAAACAGCAAATATCTCAACTTGCCATTTGGTCTAATCAAAGCCAAAGGCAAGCAGTTCAAAAGCTCCATGACAGAGGATTTTTAGGGAGAGAGGTACAGGAAAATCAAATGCCATTTAGTTGTTTTGACTGAATGAGACAACATTTGCCAGAACAGGCAATGGGCAGGTTATTATGAAGGTTGTTACCAGCACAGAGCAGGCAGAAGTTATTAGGTTTTGGCATGTGTACTGTGACAGATGGAGTGACACCATCCTCTGGGCTGTAGGATACTTTTCCTATTCTATGTCCCTTGCTGTACCCAACACTTCTTCCTTGGTGTGCTTGGTTGTGCTTTCATCACCAGCAGTCACAACCTCAGCGAACAGGCATCCTGGCTCATGGGAGAACATCCCCTGTATTATCTTGGGCTTTGCATTAGTGTAATGCACTAAGAGCTTTTATTTTATTGTTTTGGCTGGAGAGTGGGTGTGGATTAACAGTGCATAATACTGATTTACTCCAAGTCTGTGATCTCCTGCTTTACAGTCCAGCTATTGGAAGGAATTTACCAGAAAGCCTTGCACCCTCTACAGCTGGGACTAGATTTTCAGAAGATTTCTTCTCCCATGTAAGCACCTAAATAAATGTCAAGATACTCCCAGAGCTCTACATGTTCAGTGCTGTGTGGACTAGCACTATGAGACTGGCTTTTGAAAACTGGGTCCTGTGAAAGGGGGATTGTGCTACTTACTATTTGTGATGCTTTTTAAAATGAGACCTTAAAATCATTCCTAGTATTTTCAGTCATTAGATATCATAAAGAGCTATATACCACATTAGTAATTACATCTCTGCCTCTCTCTCTCTCTGCAACTCTCTGTAGATACTTCTTTGATACTCATCTATGATGTACAATCCATAGATTTCATAAATGCCTCACTAGAGGTGGTGGGGAAAACTGCAGCTATAGTATTTCTGGCACAGGTGCTTGAAGTAGAGGCTTAATTTCCACAACTGACACTTTAGTTTGGAATCCACATTAGTGAAGGATGCTGGGTTTGTATAGGTTATTATTTATGCCATTGTCAGTTATATTGTTCAAATGGATTCAAACAAATTAGTCTTTCTAAGGCTTAAACCAATTCCTGAATTAGTACATAAATTATTAAGTAGTCTGCATTCAAACTTTTTACAGTAGTGCCTGGTTCATAGTTTGTAGGAAGAATTTCATGATGTAGGAATGCTACATTAATTTTACATTTAATAGTGATATTTCATTTCTTCCAAAACTTTTCACACTATCTCATTTCTTGTAGCCATTCCCATTTCTTGTAGCCATTCCCAAGTCATGTTTTCATCTGCCAAGATGACATATTCAAAGAGCTTGTATGAAAAACTTGTGTGAAAAATAGGATGAGCAGCACTTCCCAAATGTGAAAGAGATACAGCAGAGTATTTTAGAGGCCAATTAATTATGGAATAATTCCTGCAAAGTCTGACAGTAATTAATGAGTGAGTAACATGCAGTATTTAGAAGTGAACAGCAGTCAGCAAACACTATGCATTGTTTTGTGACTGTAATACAAGAAACAGCCCTGTACCCATTTACTAATTATGGGTATTAACAAATTCCTCTAGCTAATGATGTGTCTTTTGCTTATATCATCAAGTTATAATCTAAAATGTGACTACATTAAAAAAATAGCACTTTCTTTCTTTCTTGCACACATTCACAGGAGAGAGAAACCAGTTTCCATAAGAATTTGCTTGTGTTGAAAAACTAGCTGTGGTTAATTCAGAGGAGACAGTGGCAGGACCACACTGGCTCAGAGAAAGAAATTAAGCACAGCAGGAACAATGCATGCCATAACTGGAGGGCTCAAGCAGCTTTCCTCTTACCTATTCCATGGAGGGTATGCAGTACTGCACCCTTTCTGTAGCCCTGAAGCTTTGTGAAGCAGCTCATACACGGCTCTGAGAACAGAATAAGTGACACCTGTTCCCTTAGCACATCATGAGGAGCATCTCCCTGGGTTCTCTATGTGTCTCTGACCTGGCACTGAATAAACTTCTGCAATTTATGCACTGCCAATGAAACTTTCGGCTAGCTTGTGCAATCAACCCCTCCAGCCAAAATCTACTGACAACATCACTCACCTGGCAAGGCATGTTTTAGTAAATCTCCATCAGCTTCATCTGGTTTAGATCATCAGGGAAGACCTTCAGGGAAGAGATTGTTCCTTTCGCTATGTTTGTGTAGCACTTAGGACAGGAGACAACTAGTATTAATTGGCAAGTGTATAAAATAGTTTACAACATCATAAAAAAAAAAGGTGGTGGTGAAAAATAAAAAGAACAGAGACAGGACAACCAGAGCCCAACCAAATTTGGAGACCTGGACAAAGAAAAGAAGCATTTTGACTTTTAAATGGAAGAAAGCTTTTGGTTTACATCATGAGCAACATACAGAAGAAACCTGGAGAATATTTTTACAAAGTGCGTCACTATCCTTTAAAATTCAAGGTTGTTTTAGCATAGCCTTTGAAAGATCCCAAAGAGAATCAGCTTATTGAAATGCATTAAGACTGGTGGTTTTCCATTAACTACTTTCAATAGGAGGAAAAAGTAACAGAAAAAAGGTAGTCTTTTGTGAGGAAGCTTACAACTTACCAATACAGGCTGGGGGGTGTACAGACCAAGAGCAGCCCTGCTGAGAAGGACCTTGGGGTGCTGGTGGATGAGAGGCTGGACATGACCCAGCAATGTACACCTGCAGCCCAGAAAGCCAAACGTGTCCTAGGCTGCACCAAAAGCATCATGGCCAGCAGGGCAAGGGAGAGGATTCTGCTCCTCTACTCTGCTTTGGTGAGACCCCACCTGGAGTGCTGCATCCAGTTCTGGGGTCCCCAGCAGAGGAAGGACATGGACTGCTTGGAACGAGTCAAGAGGAGGGCCACCAAGATGATTAGAGGGTTGCAGCACCACTCCTGTGAGGAAAGGCTGAGAGAATTGGGATTGTTCAGCCTGGAGAAGAGAAGGCTTCAGGGAAGCCTCATTGCAGCCTTCCAATACCTATAAGAACTAAGGAGCCTACAAGAAAGATGGAGAGAGGCTGTTTAGAAGGACGTGGAGTGACAGGACAACAGGGAATTCTCAAACTGAAAGAGAATAGGTTTAAATTAGAATATAAGAAGAAATTCTTTACTGTGGTGGTGGTGAGGCACTAGAATAGGTTGCCCAGAGAAGTTGTGCCTGCCCCATCCCTGGAAGTGTTCAAGGCCAGGTTGAATGGGGCTCTGAGGAACCTGGCCTACTGCAAGCTGTCCCTGCCCATGGCATGGAAAGAGATGATCTCTATGGTCCCATCCAACCCAAATCAATCTATAACTTTATGACCTGCTACCCAGGATGTCTGTCCATCCACTAGGTGTGTTCAAACTGGAAAAAGTTGAAAAACACTGCTAGGACAACATCTATTTGCCCAAGAAAGGTATGCAGAGATCTGTAAATGCACTGTATATTCTTAATGTTTACTTTTTTAAGACTTAAAGCTTTGAAAGATCAAAAGGTCCCAGAAAGGGACTTAAAGGCCATCTAGTCCCAAACCCCCAAAGCAGTGGAGTTGTAACTAGATGATCTTTAAAGTTCCTTCCAACCCAGACCAATCTATAATTCTATGAAAGCTGAAGTAAGACATGTACATACTTGTCACTCTGAATGAGTATTTTTATGTAACCAAGACTGGACAGGTGGACTTTTTAAGACACATGAATCAAGTGTTGTGTGCACACCACCCAAAGAAAACCATGTGATCCATGAGAGATTGTCAAAATATTTAGAAGATGACCACTAATGAACTTAAACTCCCATGTGAGTGCTTTTCTTCTCTTAGGCATATTAACATTTGGCAGGAGGTGTCAATCTGAACCCAAAAGAAGGCTCATCTTTCCTCTCAAGTCCTTCTTGAACAGCAGAAGCATCAAATATGAATTATTGACAAGTTAACATTAATCTGTCACAAGGGGATTAAGAATTTATTGCTGATTTCTGTTTAAAACAACAACAACAACAAGAAAGAAAGCTACTTTTATAGATGCCTAAATCGCTTTCATTTAGTCAAAGAAGAAGAAAAAAGACAAACGCTGCATGTACATTAAAAAAAAGTGGGACTGAATTTCTTCTCCTTTGCTTTATTATGGGAAGGAGAGTGTTAAACTGCCATCCACTAAAAGCAGCGATTTTATGCTGAGGTCTCCAAGTCAGTGAATTTACATTTCGTAAGAACACCCTGAGGGGCTTTCAGCTACTTTGCTTAAAAGGTAGACAGATACATTTACAGCAGCGCATGCAGAGCTCCATGTGCGAACACGGCCACAGAGCTGCAGATTCGCTTTCTGGCACATGTGTGTTAGGGGTGACTTAGTTTTAAGCAGGTAATGCATCAGGACACTTTTATGGGTTGGCTGGGAATACAGATCAGTAAAGAATGTGACTGTAATTACCAGTAACGAGGGTATAAATTTCTGATCCCGGCTTTGTTGGCTGAATTTCACTAGTGTTTCTAAGCATTTACATTTTACAATTGCCATATTTATAGTCTGAAATTTGGTACACTACTTTTTCATGCATGTGAAATGTTTTTTATTGCATGTGGTAGGAAACGACTGCCTTCACAAACTCGCCTTTCATAAAAATATTACAACCAATTTACTTTAAAATATTTTAATGATGTAATAATAGATTATTGAAGATTTTTAGTCAGAACACATGAATTCTATAGGTCTTCTTCTTATTTCAAATAAATAAAACCCCTATATCATGTCCAAATTTGTAGAATTACTACAAAGAAATAATCTGTAAATAAAGAATATATCTCCTACATTATTCCCCCAATTAAGGTTATATCTGCTATGTGGAGTTACAATAGGAAATCTGGCATATTAATTCACCTGTAGTATTAACCACCCAATGTGCAAGACTGCAGTTTTTCATTTCTATTCCAAAGCCATTCAAGCAGCTTGCCTATGCACTTCTTCATATGGGTCAGGTTGTGGGGCCAAGCAGCCATTCACAGCAGGACAATTGGAAACGTGCCCTTTTTTTGAGAGGTGAGGTTTCCAAGACTAGACACATCGAAGGTCTGCATGTTGCTGGGCTTGGACAACTGGACACAGAACAAAGGTCTCCTACAAGTATTGTAATTATGAACAAACACCTGAATGTTATACGGTTCCCCTACACATTGAAAAGTATTTGAGGCAAAACTTGTAATTATTCTCTGCTTTTTCTGCACCCATTCTACTTGCATCACAGTCTGGGAGAAGGCTGCCCAGCTAGAATACATTCCAAAGATGTAATGTTCTATAGTTAGAGCAATGCCTGTCTTCAATTATATAACACTAAGAATAGCCCAGATTGACTAAAGTCAGTGCTTTAGGGGGTCACCTCACCTCACTAGTCAAGTCCTAAATCAAATCATCAAATTAACATGAGCATTTGGTGTTGATGTATCTTTCCTCCACAGTGAATCAAGCCTTATTTCAGTTTTAGCTCTTGGTTTCAGTAGAGTTGCACCAGATTTATACACATATTGGGAACAGCAAAGTTTTCTTCTTCATGCTTTTCTTTGAAAACAGCTTCAACAGAAATGTCTAAAGGTGAGTCTTTGATTCTGTTTTTAAGTGGTTTATCATGAAGATGTCAGTGATACCTGATTCTCTTGGAAATATTCCTGTGGGATAGGCTGCAACTGGACATGAAGGGAGGAAGGAGAGGAAAAAGATGAGATCACAGCTTCTGTATGGAGCTGTCCATGGAGCACTCTCTTACAACAGCAGAACCCAAGAAGAGCCTTATTGCCTCCTCCCTCCTGCTTCAAAGAATAAATAGCATGAAGTGAGGCAAGGAGGAAGCAGATTACAGTCCTGCTTCCCTCTGCTTTGATACATAATGGAGTGAGAATGCAAGAGGGTGTTCTTGACCTGAAAACGTGGGTGAAAGCACAACTGTGCATTGGTCATGCTAACATTATTTTCATTAGCATAGCATGAAATTCAAACATAGAAGCAGCTAGAACCTGGCACTGACTTCAGTCCTCTCCTTCCTGTCTTCAGAGTAAAGCTACCTTCGGGCTTTTACTACGAATATCACAACAGCAGCTACTCCTCACAGAAGAACCTGCACCATCTTCAAGCTGTGGAGAAGACCACATGAGCACAAATGAAGATACTTCTTGGTAGGCAGGATTTTCCTCCCTGCTCACCCAAACACATAAAACCTTCTCCCTGACTCCTTGTAAAGTCTGCATATCAACTATGCGTGACTGGATCTAGCATCTGTTGGACTACTACCCTTTCATTTTGGTTTTATCTGATAGCCCATGTACTTAAGAAGTAGTACAAGGCATATAACAATTTTGTTTCAGGGACAGGAGGGAAAGCCCTGTTTCAGAGCTGACTTTCATTCCAGTGTCGAATGAAAATGTTTTTAAAAGTGAAAAATTAAGAGGGACATTTGGACGTATCCACCACAGAAGTGCTAGTAATAAGGTGACCAACTTGCAAACAAACTTGCTTGTTTACAAGTGGAAAATGTGAGTTTAAATACATTTTTCTGCCTTTATCCCTAGAGGCACTTTGGCCTCTGTCCCCAACACTGGATACCAGGAACCTAACCACTGGCCTGCCGAGTAACTCTTTGGACTGGAGGGTGAACCATTCACACCACAAAAAACCTCAGAGAAGACTGAAAGTGGGAGAGGCAGGTAGACAGGCAGACATGCAGTACAAATCATCTCTGCACCCAGGGTGGACGGTATATGGGGTCACCAGTGCCTCAGGTAGTCACACTATTTCTCACATAGTCATCTTCTCTTCCCTTTTTTTCCCCCTAAAAATTCCTATCTAGTCCTTAGAAATTTTCCCTGCGAAATTTTCTCTGAAACCAACAAAGTTCTATGAAACATTTTGTATTTTTGTAAAATGCTGTATTTTGACAGAAGAATGTTTTCTATAAGCTGGCTTTTTTTTTTTTTTTCCAAACAATTGTCATGACAAGCTCTAATGGAAGCTAGGGATGGTTTTGACAATCTAGATAATAGAAACATCAGCTCAAAAGCAACATCAAATCTTAAAGCCTGATTCTGGAAGCGCCCATTGCTCATATTGGCACTGTGGCTGCCAAACTTCAGATCATTACTCAGCCATTCTTACCATGGGATAACAGAGAGTTTTTGTCAAATGTACCACACTTCTATGCCAGCACACTACCTTTACAAGTAAAAACCTCCTTCTCAAAATATTTAACATGAAATAAAATGTAAAATCGATAAATAGAACAGAGACCACATGGACTACCCAGAGATACCACATCCTATCGGTAATACATTCCCATAGGACCAACAGCTCTGTTGCCCCAAAACTTAAGCCACAAGTCTGAGGACGTTTAGAAAGGATGACCTTTCATGCAGTAAAGAATTCTTCAATGTAACAGTAGAAAAAGAAATCTTTTGCTTTCCTCAAATCTCAGGACAGCAGCTTTTCATCCTGTGTTCAATCAGGCTCAGCAGAAACGTTTAAAAGGAGAGAAGAAAGGCTTTGTTTTTACATGGCCCTAAAGCTGCTTCTCCCTCCTTCTTCTCCTCCTCCCCTGCACTTCTGACAGAATTTTAGACTCCATAACATCAAGCAAACTTTATTAGACTTGGAATTACCATGATTTTATAGGCAGGTGTCTACATTTAGAAAAACCTACTGTGTGCAACTTTGTATATTTAAGTGGATGTGACCTTCTTGAAAAGTCGGATTATTTTCTTATGCTTGATTTCCATGTGGTTTACACCAGCAGAAGTGTGATCAAAGTGTAATTTGCAATATTCTGAGCTTCTTTTTAAAGGGGCAGAAACAGCCATTTATGGGCTTCCCTGGATTTCAAGTTGACTTTTGATTAGCTTTTTTTATTTTGTGCAGGTATTCCAGGTGTTGCCATTAGTTAGACATTCTGATTCTTGCTTTCTAATTATATAGCCCACAATTACTATCACCTTCCATTTAATTTTTGACATGACATAATCTATTTGTAGATACATTTTGGGTACTCTGGGAACTAGAGCTCCAGCTAGGTATGATGCGACACAAATTGTGTGTTGCAAATTATATGTTCAGGTCTCAGGAGCACAGCTTCATTCCTCAGTCTCCCAGGGGGGCTGGGAAATGTAACAGTGACAGTCGCTTACCTGCTCTGTGAGAAAAGGCTACGGAAGCAGCTGGCTCTCTTCTACAACAAAAGAGGGGTGGAAAGATGCAGCCCACGATTCGATGTTTTGGCTGCTGCTGGAGAAGGATGCAGGGGACTCCTTGAGAATGCCCTTTAGCTGTCAAAAAGAGAAAAAGGCAACTCTTCCAACCTCAGCATTGAGCTGAGTAGTAGAAGACAACCAGGACTCCTGGAAGGCTTTCTGGCTGCAGTGGTGGCAGGCTGGGGCAGGAACACGGGCAGGCAGTGGTGTGGATACCTTGTCTAACTAGGATTGCAGTGTGAGTCAGCCACACAGAGATTTCCAGTGTCATTCCTACATAAACATTCAAAGTACTTCCTTCCTCAGTAATCCTGACCAAACAAAATAAGCTCAAATCTCAGGAAATTTTGCTTGCTACTTTGGCTTCTAAATAGTATCAGTTCTTGAGACAAAACACTGCTATTTCTTACATAGGTGCCTAACCACCTTCACAAAACCAAAGTACCGATGAAGCTGTATGTCTTCCCATGTGGGAAAGAAACAGCAAGCGCTGCACTAAAGTACAATCATGTCATACTTGCTCTTTAACACAAACACCAATATTTAGTACCCTGTATGCACCAAAAACACCTACACTGGTTGGCAGAAAGACATTTGATAGTCACACATTAAATTAAAAAATAAAAACCAGCAAAATTAAAATCAACTGAAATGAGAATTTCTGTATTTCTTTTTCAGAATAAGTTGGAATCAGTTCATGTCATCAGATAGACCAACATCCTTAAATCTCTAATGCTGTATAGTGAAATTTCCACTACAGAACATGACAAAGAGCCTCAGAATTTTTTTCCCCTCAAGTGACATCATGTTTTATATTATTTATGCTTTTACTGACTGAAAAAGTTTAACTGGGAAACAACTGTGTACAGTAGTACAACACCTTATTTCTACTTTGAACTGAAGTTGGAACAATTTTGAATTGAGAAAGACTTAGCTAGAGCTGAGCATACCTTGCGCACAAAGAATCAGAGAAATATTTCTGGGTTTCCCTTCCTTCCTTTTTCAGTTCTAGACGCCTCTAATAGAGCACGCACATTCTAACAAAACATTATAGACATCTTTAGGACATACTGTGAGACTACTGTTTATCAGGACTTAAAACATATGAAAGGACAGCTCTGCACAGGCAAATGTCTACAGTCTGACTCTACGGTTTCCAGAATTTTCTTTGTGGCTGCTAGCTAAAAGTGGCAGCCCTTTTGGCTAGTTAAAAGTGAGAGCTGTTTTGTAAGAGCACAGACCACTCAGTTCACGTGTCCCACTCGGCTTTGCTGCTGACATTGCTCAGGTGTGCGGTGCTAGGTGTCCTAGGCAGAGCTGCAGAAGGGTTCTGCTCAAGCCTCAATGGCTTGCCTTGCCACTGTGGCTTGTTCTGTAGCCAGTGCCAAATGAGAGAGTCCTGAATCACTTTAGAGTTTCTTACCTGACAATTAAATACTTAAAAGAAGGAGCTGGCTTTCAGACTGAGCCTAAGGTTGAGCTCAAACTGAGGCTTCTCCTTTTAAAACTTTCTACCCGCAAGATCTTTTGGGATCAGGGGTGAAGTTGGGAAGTGAAAGAAGAGAAGGATAAGAGTTCCCTGGGCCACTCTATGCATACTGTCTCGATCAGCACCGAATCCTATTCAGGCTCTCCCCTAAGTTAACCCCTTCATATAAATGGTGGCTTAAGAGAAGCAGGCAGGAACACAGCTGCAGAATCTTAGTCATATTTTCAAAAGAGAATCCAGCCCCTTGTTAAAAATGAAGCCTGGTATAAACAAGGTTGTAGCAGAGTGATATGGATCCACACTGGAGATACACTAAAAGAAACATGTTGTGCACAGTTTGACTGGGAAGGAGGTGTGAAGCATAGCATGTATGAAGCAAAACATGTAAAATACCATGCCAGTGATAGTGGGAGAGTTAATTATCTAGACCTCAGAGTGGATTATGTTAAGCAGAAGAAGAAAAGCTTGTAGAGGACTGCTTTCTAATTTAATGTGTACATAAACTGACAAGGAAGGGAAGAATGCCAGATGAGGTATTAAGCAACACAGAGAATATGATTGAGACATTAAGATACAAAAACAAAACAAGGTAGAAGGAGCAGTGACTGCTAAGCTAAAACAGCTTCTGCAGCAGCATTCTCTACTCCAGCTACAAGGTGTACATACCCTCCAAAACAGAGGGCAGAGGTACAAGCTGCTGTGCCTACGCATCCTTGCTGGAGCAATAGCTAGTACCACAAAGCCTCTCACCTCCCTGCACAGCTCTGCTCCAGTGCAGGTACAGATAGTGTGTCTCCTGCAGCCCACTGGCAGACCTGCATACAGGCTGTTTTTCAAGCAGGCTACAGAGATCTCACAGATAAACTATGGTCGTTTTACGTTATCTCTAACCTCTCTTGATCTGCTTAATAACCTGCAAAAGTGGGCAAGCAATGCCTCCAGGCTTCGGGACCTGTCTCTCGAAGGCGCTTTCCGGGTCACAGAGCTGTCTGGAGTCACCTCGGTTGCACACCAGAAACATCTCTCCCAAGGCAACTCCCCCCGTGCCTTCCCTGCATACAGAAAGCAGGTCTCTGATATGAAACAACTTCATGCGTGAAAGGAAGAAGTTTATCAGACGGGGACTTGAGCTTGTAGTGACAGTGGGACAACACAGTAAATTGAACACAGCTATGTAATCACACACAGAAATGTACAGAGGTGCCACAAAAACTCTAGCATAGATGTACAGCAGTTAAAACCTTCTAGGAAGGAAAAGGGATTTACTTCAGAACCAGATCAGATATTTTTCTTCATGAGGAAATATAAGCTTTCTTCCAAAAGGTGTTCTGGCAGGTTTCCATGTGATTGCCCTACAAAACGTTGTTTAGAGCTCTTAACATGGCCAGCATCGGCACTGTGCCGTGCTAAAAAGCCTCAAGTAATTTATGAGCTATTTCACGTACAAGGCCAGATTTCTGGTCTCATGCCACATGCCATAAAACTAGAGCCACTTCCATTTCAATATATCCAGAGCCAGAGAAGTTTGCCACCCAGGCCCCTACCAATGGTTTCAGTTTCCTCTATTGCACTGTTATTATATTACTTAGCAGGTCTGCTGATGACACTGCTTTCAAAATGGAACAATTATAAACACTGGCAGGAAACGCTGGAGTAGAAAATGCTTTTTAAAAAATGGCAAGGATGTGAAGAAACTCAATGGAGATCTTTCGTCTGATATATGAAAAGCAGATGACCAGGGATTGAATCAGTGGGGCCACGAAAGGGAATGAGTGAGGAGTCAGTGACAGCTGAGACTGATGCTGTGCTGAGCCTGAATTAATATCCTTTGCCTGAGTATTTACAGAAGTTGAAGGTCACATCCCGGAAACAGGGATCCATTTTCATGAGGGGAAAAAATGAAATGTTAAAAGGCTTTATGATCCAATCTGGACAGGTAGTTAGTTAATTAGAACTATTAAAAGTTGACAGGACCTGAGACTTAGATTAACTGCATCTCTGAAGCTGGAAGGAAATAGCAAGGGAAATTGGCAAACCTGTAGTAATAGTGCTTGATAGCTTCCTGAGAATGGCATATCTGGAGATCCCTTGAAAGTAACTACTCCAATGTTACTTCTTAAAAATAACAATATTTTAAAACAAAACAATCAAACAAAAATTTTTTTTCTTTTTTTTTAAATCAAGGGAGGATTTAGAAATCCATTCACCAGTAATCCCAACTGCAGCCACAGAGCGGATATTGGAAACATTACTATGTGATGGGGTTATGCAACATGTAGAACCAGCCAGCCCAGGCAAGGAAAGACAGCTGGATTCCTGTCATGTCTGTCAAACGTGCTTTAAGTTCTCTCAATACATTTCTCAACAGAGAGTCAAAAGTGAAGTGACGGGCATAATTTATCCAGATGGAAGAGATTCATTTGGTGCTGCACCCGACACAGAGAGATTGATCTGTAGAATCAGTAAAGCACAGTACAGAAAAAGAACAATGACAAATGGCTTCAAAATTATCCGTGGGACAAGAAGCAAGGTGTCAGCAAAACAGCATGGTTCGGGGTGACTAGAGGGACAGGAACAAGGCAGTAGTCCCAAATTTCAGCACCATACCCACATTTATAAAACTTTTATATAAATGGCCTGCAGGGGATATAATTTTTAAAGTGGAATTTTTTGCTGATAGCATGTTAAGTGTAAAATGGTGCACAGAGCAAGCAAATTTAAAATTATTTGAATAAATTAGGCTTATGGACAGATAAAGGGCACATCCAGTTCAGTGCAGCAAAGTAAGACATAATGACTGCAAGGCACCAAATATAATCATAGGCAGGAAAAAGGAAGAAGAGGGAATACTGTCCAGGGGAAAGGATATAAGGTAATTACTGATCAAATACTAAATGAATGCTTAGAATAACCGGGAAAAACAAAGATGGGAAAATTCTTCATGCCTAAAAAGACAAACAAATTCTTCCTACTATATGCTGAGTTGTCTCTTCAGTAAAGCTGAATTGAGATACCTTTCTCAGTACTCTAAAAATGCTGAGATAAAAATCCAAGAGTTTTAAAGAACCGTATTGTCTCAATAAAGACACAACATGATAAGACTTATAAAATATACCATCCCCTCCCCCCAGCAAACAAACATGCAAAATTACTTTCTTGGATTTTGAATGTTAATTTGGGGTTTATTTCTGTAAAAGAAAAAAAAAAAAAGCATAAATAAATTGAAAGGTAGTTATTACCAGTGAAAACAGCCTTTTTACTGAAAAGGTTATGACATTAACCCAGGGAAAAATTCATGAATATTCACAATCACCATTTGTCATTAAGGATCATAAAATTAAATGTTGAGTAGGGCTTTAGAAAACTCCTCCAGCCTACTAAATTCCCTCTTCACTACTTGCTATTATGCTAGCATACACGCAAACCTTTTTTTTTTTTTTTTTGGAGGGNTTGGAAACCCCCAAACCCTTTTTTTTTTTTTTTTTGGAGGGCATTTTAGAAACTAAATTCCTGCAAAGTTTTCCTTATCCATCTCTACAAGGAAAAGAAAATGAAGGTACGAATATAAAGACATGCCTGCTAAAAATTAACAACTAAAAATTCAGCTAGAAACTTCTTTGGGTATATTAAAAGTGGACAAAGTTACTGGATTTGCTCCTAAATAACTCAAAAACTATTTGGTTTTCCCATTTGCACCTGTCAGATTTGTTACAGCCACCAGGTGCTACATAATGTGTGTGCAAACACAGTGGAGAGATTTTTGCAAGGGAATAAAAGGACTGGAAGCCTGACTGGGGAAAAAAAAAACAAAAAAACTAGGAAGCAGATGTTTCTCAACCAAGAGAAGCCATAGGCAGGTAAAAGGACTGAATAAAAAGAAGAAATTAGGTGAGATGCCTCAAATACAATCTCCATAGGCAAATGGCTTTTCCAATATTCTGCAAAGCAAAGAAATGGCACAAGCAGGGAGCGCAAAACTGGGGGGCTGCTTACTGAGTACGAGCAAATTCTGCACAAGGTGCCAGAGGGAAGCGATGAAAAGCCACAGCAATAAATGAAGAGCCATGGCTAAAGCAGAAACCATACGCATTCAGTGAGCAAAGTGATCTCCCATGTGGAGTAAGAAGTCCATGTGTGGGTACAGGCACAGCAGAGACACACAATAGCTTCTGAAATGTTTATGAAAGCTCGGCTGTTTATCTACATATCCATTCACCCTCATATGAAAACCAATGTGTCAGTGGAGGCCTGGCTGTCAATCAGCAAGGAGAATAGCTGTCCCCAGTGCTAAAACATCCCAGACCATTTGCATGTTTACTGTGCTCAGTGATTAACCACTGAGAGGGTGACAGGGCCAGGATAATCCACAGAAAGAAAACAGCTACCCTGCCAGAGAAATGGGGAAGGGTACCCAGGCATTCAGATGAAGGACAGGAAAAAGGGAGTACATTCCCATCTGTCCCTATGTTTTAGAAATAAGGGAAAGCAAAAAGCAGGGTGATTAAGTCCTGGAAGACTGAGACATATCATAAGAGCTGAGATTTGCTGGCTGGGATCAGCTCCTCCAGGAGCCACAGCAGACCAGTTTTGTCCAGCAGGGGCAAGGAGTATCTCTCTGCCATGGTGCCCTGGAGAGCAGCTGGAGCTTGCAGAGTCTTCTGTCTGTTCTCTAACCCCAGTCAATGAAGGCCATCCTGATGGTATGTTATAACACGTGTCCCCAGCTGTTGCACAGGCTCAGTACTACTGGGTATTTGTGCAATGTTGGCTGCATGTTGCCGAGTCCCACCTCCACCATCCCCTGCTACAATCTCAGAATACCTGAGCTGTCTGTGGGAGGCAATTTCCAAAATGCCTGAACAGCCCTCTTTCCCCAGAGAGAGCAAGCAGTGCAATCGGATGTCAAATTCTTACCCTACATCCGCATATTGCTGATGATAGAGCTCACCTTCGGCAGCCACTGCTCCTGTTGCATTCACATCTTCCCTCTAGCCTATTAATATATACAGGCACTTGTGCTCATTGGCATGGTGACTGTGCTTATGTCAGTCATGCTTCTTTGTATTCTCCCTGCTTAGCCACTTGCTGTTGTGCAAAGGATGTGTGCATCAGGCTCAACACCTGCTAGAAATCTCTGAGCTCTCTCTGCCTTTCCACTCTTCCCAAGCACTCTGTCCTCACATCAAGTATTTTGTATTCTTTTTCCAGTCTGATCCCCATCTTTATTACTTTCCCCGCTCTTATTTTCTAGCCATCCAGCTTTCCTGGTATTTCTTCCTTTGTTGCATTTGCTGTATCACTCGGAGTTTGTTGCATTTGAGTTGCAGCCATTCAGAGTCACATTGATGGACAACAAAATTAAAAACCACTTAAAAAATATCAGCTCCCCTTCTTTTTTCCCCACCTCCCCTCACTTCCCACAAAAAAAATAAAAAGCGAAAATCCTGCAAGAGCAAAAAGTGAAAGACAGGCAAACTGAAATTGTTGCCTGTCCTGTCTGACTCATCAACACAATGAATCCTAAAAGCACTTCACACAACAGTAACCAGGGGTCCTTGCTGCTGCCACATGGACAGTGGTACCCCACCCACTCCAAGGTACCGCTTGATCCCTCTCACTGGGACCAGCATGCATTCAATGGCACAAATAAGCCCAAATCCTCTTCCAAAATCTGATCCAGCTTCAAACCAATCCTGACTGAAAAGGATGCCTATTTCCAGTCATATCCAATTCTTACTGTGATACAGACCTAAATACAAATGTATTCTCAGTCTTAGATAACCAGAATTCAGTATGCCAGTAAAAGAATTTTGGAAAAACCCTGACAAAGCTTAAGTGCTCTGCAGAGACATCCCAGATTTTAGCAGTGCTTAAGCTGGGAAGGTTTCGGGGGTTCAGGGCAGGACCTCGGGTTACTTAGAGGAAGACTCTAATTGAAAACCTAGCCTTTGCTGCATAATGCAGATGTTTTGATATGAAATAACATCAGGAAAACATTTGAAAAATGTGCTAACTAAAGCAGGAAAACAAAATATATTTTAAGCCCTTACCACTTGTTTTGTCCCCTGAAATCTGTGCGCTTTTTTCTGCATTTGTTTAAATGGTACAGTGTTGCCTATATGGGTTTACACAGTATATATTACTATTATATTTAGCACTACTAATATTTAAACATCTTACTAACTCTCAAATAGAACTTGACACCACACGCCCCTCTGCCCCCACCCACAGGACTCCTTTCTCACAACAAAAAGTAGAAGTGCCTTGCACATATATCCATGCAAAGCTTCCCTCTACACTGCCCTCCTGAATTGCCAAGAGAACAACATGGAGCCCTGAATCATGACACAGGGTTCAAAGCTTAACTTTCAGGAATTCACTTTGCACTGCTTCTATCACCTTGAGAAGAGCTGCACCAGGCCACCCGCCACCATTCATCATTTCCTTTTTCTGAAAGATTTTTCTTTCCTCCATTCGCTTGCTGCGTTATTTCCCAGAGGACTGCTCCTGGATTGACTGGGCTTTAATTGCTCAGCCCTGCTGGGCTCACGGTGGAATTTCACCTTCGCTTCTCCCCCTCCCCTGCCCTCCGGAGCTGCTGCAGCTCTTGGTGATTTCTGAGGAACAGTGATTAGCAAGTCACTAAGTTTGTGCCTTTATTGCCTTCATGTGGAAACACATGACGTAGGCCAGCTGATTTGCATTTATTCCTGCTACCCCTCAATGCTTTCAAAGAGCTATCTTCCTGAGATCTGTATTACCTCTTAATATTCCTTTATTCTAAAAGAAGTTTAGCAGTGTTATGACTTTAGTCCTCACTCCTTTTCTCCTCCTCCTCCTGAGTTATTAACGGACTTACTCTTTGTAAATGCTGGGCCTCCCAGCAATGCGTTTGTACTGTCAGTTCTCATTCCCCAGACCAGCTTTAACCAACTTTGCTCCTTTCCCCCACCCTCACCCACACAGCTTTTTCCCAGCTATAGTCTCACTTTGTCTGCCTGCTTCTCTGTTGACAAGAGGGTACCTTATGCCCTCATATATATAAGCCATCCTTCATGTGTCTACAGCAGGTAGAAATTTGCTGCCACAAGAATCTTTGGCACAGAGCCATCACGAAAGCAGGTAAGGTGAACAAGGAGAACCTGCATTATCGCAAGCCTTGATACCTCAACAGCACCCATCAGAAGCTGCCTGTATCCTTTGCTATTAATCACTCCTCAGACTTCTCACAATGAGACTGAGTTGGAGGCAAAGGCTCTGCAATCGGCAAAATGTGAATTGTGAAGAGGGGCTCAGCTACCTTGCTTCTTCCTCTTCCCTATTATCTTAGAGTAGCTCAGCACTGCCAGTGGGCTAAAAACCTGGCCCAGGTTTCCTCGCACTTCCCCGTTTCTGACTGGTTCCAGTTATCCCTCCTTACTGTTGCTCACTGGGTATTCATTTTGCCTGTGCTCACCTGTGCACATGTTCTGGCCCAGATTCCTCTGCTCCAGGACACACAGACTGCCCAGTCAGTCCCTTTTATTCTCCCAGGGCTACAGGCACAGCATCTCCTACACCTGATCAAGTAGGTCCAAGTCAAAAGTACACCAGCAGTATTTTATGTTTTCACATGGTGCCAAACTATGCAGCCTCTAGCTGGAAGCACAACTCGAAATACAACTTTGGCAAAATTTCCCGAGAGAGGATTACTTTCAGTGACCTCTGCAAGAAAGTGAACCTTCCTTTGCCAACTCTTGCGTCTTCCTCTTAGTTTTCCTGGTTGCTTTACTCTCTCATGAAGGTATATTGCACCTGCAAAGTACATGGGAAAAACACAGGGATAAGCAACAAAAATAAGGGCCCACAAAACATAATAGGAAGACCCAAGTATGGACTAACAACCTAATTTCTGAGTTTAATGAAGAGCTTGTCAGCTTCCTGCTCCTTGTCCAAACCTGCAAGCTCCTTCATGAAAGAGGGAGGAGGCTAGACACTCACTGCTCATCTCCAAGAGGTCTGTGCTCTGAGGCCAGCATTGCCCAGAGCACCCTCACTTCCTGAGGAGGAGTCTTACAGTTGCACATGAGAACATCAGGATCACAGCTGGATAGCCAAAGCCTGGTGTCATCACGTAAGGCTGCATCTGTTGCACATGTTCAGTGGAGCAGGGGTGTGGTGGAAATAGCCAGTGAAGACAAGGAGTAAGCAGGAAAGAAAGGCATCTGCATGAAAGCAAAATTCAGCTGAAATACCTCCAGAAGGCAAAAATACAGGCTTTGGCTGCACAACCTCTGCTGATGAGCTTGCACAAAGGGTCTCAGTGTGCAGCAGGTATTCCAGATCTGTCGTTGTGCAGATAATTATAAACAATAATGAGAGGTTTTCTATGCCTGTGGTCTAGGCACAGCCACAGCCCCTGAGCTGCAGAAGCTGAGTGGTCCCTCTGCAGCAACATTTGCATTACTGCTGATCTGTAATTGGGATCCCCACTTAGCTCTATGACTCTCTCTGACCATTTTCAGACCTTTTTCATTCAAATCAAGAGGCTCCTTCCTCTAGAAATTATAGTAATATTTGAAAGATTTGAAAGCATGTTTCCTAATTTGTTTTAACAGGCTGTAATGATTTCTGTTCATATCTATATAGGTGCATTGTTTTCCCAGCATGTAACTCAAAAATAAAAGAAGAATTATATCCATTTCATAATTCCTTCTAAAACCAGGTATATATAAATTAAAAAATGTTGATATTGTTACATCTGTCTCACCTAGCGACAGGAAATAACAATGAGGTCTTCCTTTCTCCCTCACATACAGTAAGGACGAAATTCACATACAAATCTAAGTGAATCTGAAGTTTAAGTAAGCTACCACTTTAATTTCTCTCTTCTTACATGCTTCTGATAGTTGTGTTTCTGGCTACACATCTCTTTCAGCCCCTCATCGTGTAAATTATTCCATGTTAGACAACTTCAGATTCAGTAAGACCAAGAGGATTAATTTCAGAGGTGATGTGTAAGAAAGTGCAAATTCTACACTGGGGTGTGAGAAGGGACAAGATTTTCCCTGCAGGCTTTGCCTGTCCTCCTTCTGGATTTACACAGAAAAGAATCCCAATCCCTTTATCACTGTCAGGAAGAGGCTCGGGAATCTAAAAGTACACAAAGATAGCAGCTTCAATTTATTCATACTCATCTCTTAGTTTGAGCCTGATATTAGTATTGCATAGAGTTGTCCCTTCCAAACTTAAGGTTTTGCCAGGAAATGGTGAGAGAGGTTGTCTCCTAGGGTGATAATTCTAGAGTTAAACAAAAATCCCAAAAGTACATAGAAAGATATTTTACCCCCAGTATAACTTAGGAAATCCTCAGATCTCTAAATGCAAGGTACATGAATGTCCAATAACACCTAACTTCATTTTTATCCATTTAGATGGGGAGCTCAATGACCAGAGCTGCTGTGTGGCTACAGCTTCCACTGAGCCCTGTCTCTTAACAACACACTTGGAAGGAGAAAAATCAAGCCATTTATTTAGATGACTTCTTATAGACATATAAGACATATTTTCAGTTTTGCAAGCCTGAATGTTTGCAGATGATATAGAAAGATGTGAAATAGATATCAACTAAAATCACCTCAACATTTAGCTAGTCCCTGAAAGTAACAAAATGCCCCTGCCAGAATGATCGGTTTTTTACTGGTGCAAATTCAGCCTGCAGATAGCAGGCAAGACTTCAGAGGTGCCAGTGTAGCTAGCCTCAAGATAAATTTGGACCTGTAAATCCAGTCAGAACACAGAACCCCACAAATATTTCAGACTTTCTCCAGCCTTGCTGAAAAGACCATTCCCCTCTGCTCCTACACTTTGCAAGGAAGCAAAAGATGGATGGCAAGCCCTCAGCCCACTGTCTCAAGTGATAATTCTCACCGCAATACTTTTGAAATTCCGAAACTTCAACCATTTAATATGCTGGAACCTTTCCCTACTGGGCAACTGAAAATTATCACCACCTAATGATTATTCAGTGACATCTGCAAAATAAGTTTGATGGTTTGGGGCCAGTTTCTCTTGGACAGATGTCAGTAACATAAAGTATGCTATCGTTGGCACTAATTGGTATCATTCTTGTCAAACAATCTGCAGTATGGCAAAAAAACAAAAGCAGAACTTACATTAAATTTCCCTTTTGCCTATGCAAGTTTTTCTTCACGTCATGGACACTTTCTCTTACCCCAGATGCTCCTGTACCTTTGAAAAACAGAGGACTCACCAAGGGAAAAGCTCAGGCTCTTCAAGCAGCATTAAACACAGCATTCTGTGTGTGGATCTCTGCAGAGAAGACACTAAATCTCATTCTAAACTGTGTTTACTCTCAGTAAATATTTCTTCTTGCAAAAAGCATTGCCATGGCATTGTGCAAAGCTGTATAAACAGTTGTAATTTTGTCCTACTTCTTGATCCTTGCAGCTTGTGTCCAGGTTGCTGAATTGTTCAGTTGTCAAGGACAGGCTTAAAAATTTTATGCATCGGCATAGCATGTGATGTAAGCTCTCATGCACCTGACATCTCACACATGAGTAAGTCAGGCATGGCTTGTGATTCACTGTTGAATTTAAAGACAAATAAGAGTAGCTTTTCTATGAAGATACAACACAGTAAGTTCAGTTTTGTAATTAGAAATTCAAAAATATTTTAAAACTCAAATGAGATTTTGTTTTAAAAATCTAATAACCACTGAAAAGCTGTGTAACTTTTTCTGTGTAAATATGCGCACACTGGGTCCTTTGTCTGTCCTAGATGTGCTGTAATCTACTCCTGAGTGACTTAGTTTTCCCTTGTCCCTATGCTAGTTATGGTGCTCCTTGTTCTTCCTGTGCCAGCCTCGTATAATCCTCTTATGTCACACGCTAAAGCACTGTCACTGCAATGAACTTATGATTTCTCTTAGGACCTTCTAGGTCTACAGTGGATATGGTACTGCAGGACAGGTCAGAAATTTAAAAACACCAATGTTTTAGACCTGTCACAGCCAAACAACGCTTACTAGCTCCTGATGCATCCCCAGGCAGCAGGCAGAACAGTTAATAACCGCAGAAAGTTATCAGTTTAATTTTGCCATGTAAGCAGAAGATCAGATCATGCAGAATAATATCTACTGTTCAGAAATTCCTGGTGCATATTTGTCTACATCCCAAAGCTGCAAACAAAGAATGAGCTCACTTTAGGCCTGCAAGCAGAAACCCTTTCCACTGCCTTCTCAGAAGGCATTCACACTTAACTGTGTGAGTTTGCAAAATTAGGGCCTTAATTTGTGAGCCCTTGATAATTTTTCACAGACAGGCCTCAAATTTGCCCTTCCTAGCCTATTGGCTTCAGTGTGAATTATATATGAATTTCCAGGGGCAAGATAAGGGCCACAGTCATTTCTCTCTTCTTGGTTTCCAGTGATTTCTTTTCATTTATTCCACACCAGCAGTTACAAAAAGTGGTCTGGGGATTGGAGTGCTGTTCTGGCAGTGAGCAAGAGGAAGTCTGGGTTTGTTAATATGGATAGTCTTCAAAATAAACAGGTAAACTGAATGATACTGGAGGAAAATGATTACGAGGAGAAAAGAGGGATTTATGTCTACCTCTGACAAACTGCTAATACCAGCTCTCTCAACCAGCAACTAGTCCACAGCACTTCGTTCCAAGTTCTTTTTCCAGGGAGACATTTCAAGGCAAAACTCCCAGAGAGACAATTACTCTCCCAGAAAAAGACACACAAAGGATATTAGAAAAACTGAAGGCTGATTGAAAGCAAAGATTTTAAAGGGCAGCCAAATTCCTTCCTATGGCAAACTGGGACATAGCTGTCATCTTGTGCCATTTTTTTTCCCTTTTTTTTTTTTTTTTTAAATCTCCTGGGCTCCTAGTTTAATACCTTCTTTAAAAAAAAAGGTTCTTTTGGTCTAATCAATGAATATGAGGTAAAGACACATCCATGCCCTTCAAAAAAGGTAGTAACACAAGGAGTTTCCAATTACCCTTTAATTAAAGAATTAATTAATTAACAAAGTGTATTTATGGAATAATTATATAATTTCACACACCATCGATCGTATTTTAAACAAATTCATTTAATTAAGTTGACATGTACACTGCATGCTCTCAGTGGAGTTATTCTGAGAAACCAGTGCATTTCTGCCTTTAAGGAGATTCAAACTGCATGGGGGAAGTTTACAATGGCCCACAGTGGTATTCAGCACAGAAATGAAGGTACTTCATACTTTTAAGTAAATTTAATACCACTGACTGTATCCCCAAAGGCTAAAGTCCCCTATCTGCATAAAAAGCACTGGGAAGGCAAGAGCAGCATGAGCTTTCTCACTACCAATATCCCTCATTCTGACCTGGAGGGGCTGACTTTAATAAACGGTTAATCATTATCCTCTTCGCCAAGCCTGTTAAGCAGCTTAAGAAGCTTGGCATTTCTGTGGTGGGACTCAGCTAAGGCTACCAAATCATTTCATGCAGCCTGCTGAAAGCCATCACATGCAGATAGCACAGTGCGCTGGGGCAGCATTTAAGGAGAGCTCTCTGTGTGTTTGGCACATTTCCCCTGGGAGTCCTCGGTTTTGCTTTGCCGCCTGCACTCCCGTGGGCTTGTGACGGGCTGTGGCCCCGATTGAGAGGATCACTACCTTGGTTTCCCTTCCAGCATCTGCAGTCTGGTCTGTCTCTGTGCTGCAGCCTACTCCATCCATCCTTACTGTTTCTTTAACTCAAGATATTCGAAGTTCCCAGTTTGGGTCTCTGATGCCCATTACAATCTGTTTCTCAAGGAAGGATTCCAAACTACCTGTGCAACTCCTAAGTATTAAATCTATGTGTTTTGAGTGTCTCCCTTTGTTTTGGCCTCTCATAGAAAACTAGTGTTGTAGTTGCAGGGTTTCATGCTTTCCGACTGCAATATTCCTCATGTTTCTGCAGTGGCCTGGTAACAGTTTCATAGTTAGTTTCCCTTAGTTTAATGTTAGCTTGCTGAACAAGCCACATTAGTAAATCTCCTTGCCTATTGCTCATAGTCCCTTTTAACTTCCTAGAAAGGTGTTTTCTGAGCTGCTTTTAAGCACTCAGGGCTTTGCTGAGTATCTGTTCCCTGGGAGTCCTTAGCTGCTGCTCTGCAATGCACTCCACTCACAAACTCCCTTCCCACTCCTCCCCACAGAGGACACTTCACAGAGTCCTTTGTTGCTTGGTCAAGGACTGCTCTGCACTTTGAACCATCTCCCCAGGCAGCAGCCAGTACTTGCCATCAGCTTCCAATACATACCCATACAGTGACAGCAGCCACATCTTGTTGCACGTAAAACACAAACCTCACGAAATTCATCAAGCAAGTTCAAATCTGTGGAGGCATGTTGCCTTTAACTGATATTAGTGAAGTAACAGGAGTTCTACTCACAGGAATCTTGTCCCAGTAATGTCACTGAAATGGGCTATTCATGAATCTGTGTATCAGAAGCTGAACATGAGAAAAGACAATATAATGTCTGGATGTCTGCAGTCATTTATTTCAATCCTTTATGATTCCTTATGCCTTTAAAGTAATTTTTAGGTCATCAGAATCTAAAAATTCAGCTGTCATTCTTTTACTCTTTTGTTCTTAATGAGAGTTTATCCATAATTTAATGAAAGTTGCAATGAGTTGAAGAAGGGAAGAAAAGGAGCCTTCAAACTCCCCTAACCAGCCCCATTCACTTATTCCACTTCCAATTTCTCATGACATCACTAGTCAGAACAAGGGGACTGGCTGAAATTCTAAAGAGACTCTTAATGTTGCCTGGATTCTTTAGTTTCTGTTCAGTCATAGACAAATACAACAAAACCCTGCATTAAACATGGTGTTTAACACCATAAGTGCTATAGAATTTGAGTTCAATTTTAGACTGTACATGTCTGAAGAAAGCTAGATGAACACAGAAATAAATTATGAGAATAACAACATAAATGAGAATATTATCAGTATAAAAGCACTTCTCAAAATGGGCACCAATTTTCAAATAATTCGTTAGAAACCAAGATGAAGCTGATTCATAACTAAAAACATCCAGGAAGATTCTGCACTAACAAGGCTTGCAAGAGTTCCACAATCTTCTCTTTCCACTATCTCAGATTCTCCTGTTTTTAAGAGTGTAAGTCTGAGTTGGTAACAATCTACTGTAACAGAAGTAATCTGCACCTTCTGCCACCCAGGCAAGTCTGATTTCCACTCATTTACACCAGCAAAGTAGGTAGACCAAGCTCCCTACTCTCCTTCTTTTTCTTTCACACATATAAAGTTGTGCCCTTAAATCCATGTTTAGATACCCAGGTCAGTGGCCTGATACTAAATTGTGGTAAGTGTCCAGCACTTTTTAATGAAATCACCACCCTTTTTACTTAGTTAAAATTGATTCTGTGCAAAGCTCTTCACACTGCCTCTTTGCAAAAGGCGTTTTCCATCTCTCCCTATAGATTTCTGAGCATTTTACTGACAACTAAAAGCACCTTCCCAGTTGAACAATTCTCAATCTCTCACAAAGCGCAGTACATTTTCTTGCTCTCACAGCCAAACTCTTCCGTCTCTCCCTTTTTTTTCCAGCCTATGCCTCCTGATTCCCAGCCAGTTCTTGGACTTTCCACACAGGGTGGTTGGGACTGGCCTAGCTTTTCATCTTAATATAGTAACGCAGAATTGCAATTACCTTTTTTCCTTCATTCTCTGTTTCAGCCCCTTTGCCTTCAGCCTGGCCTTGGGAGGTTGTTTCCAGTCTCCCAATCTGTTCAGTGTTCTCTCTCTCAGTTTTCTCTCTCTGTCTTCTCTGTAAGTCCTAAATCACACCTCTGTGTCCTCCTTGCTTCCCCTCTTTCCCTTTCTCTTTCCCTCTTTCTCTCTCCGGTTACTACTCTGCAGGCAGGGTTTACGAGCAGGGATCTCTAGTGATGTCCTACAGGAATAAGCCCAGGCACACTGTCTGGACTGTTCAAGCCCTACTGCACCCCTGAGTGCCACAAAAACCTCTATACAGAGAGGCAGAACAGAAAAGAAATGCTTTACAGCCACGTTCTTGTATGCTATTCTTTCCTCTCGGCATCTAAGAAAGATTTAAAGTCGGGAGGGGGGCAGGGGGACACGAAAGAGCCTCATTTACAAACAACAATCAGACAGGTAAATGTTCTGCAGCCAAGGGAATATAGAAAGTGGGTATTTAAGGAAGAATAAGCCAGAGTCCCTTATGCTTATAACTGAGCTAGCAATTTCAAATCCTTCTTGTGTGTCACCCAGTTACCTCAGTACTAATAATATCATACCCGGAATCCACTTAGCCTTCTTTGGAATTAATTAGTATAATATAGCCCAGGCTGGGCTGGTGAGCTGAGTGCCTGCTGAGATATGTTCTGAGTTAGGGCACTGATAGCATCAGGTCCCACCACTGACACCACACAGATCATAAAAATAAATAGCCTCAGCTACATTTTCTTCGCTGGTTGACTCTAGAAGAACACTGATGTCACTGTGAACAAAACTTGGAACAAACTTTTAATACTGGTCATACCTCTGTAAGAGATAGGCACAGCTCCCCATAAGCTCCTGCAGTGCATACCCATTGCTGTACCCAGCTGGGGCAAGTGGAGATGGAGTACTTCACTGGGCTAGGTGGCCAAGTCTAATCCACAAGGCCCAGAACCATGCCCAGGATCTCCCCTTCTTCCCTTGCAGTGCTGATACAACAGAAATCAAGAAGAAAGGAGCACATCTTTTCTGATGCATCAAGATTTCTGCATTACTCCCAAAAAGGCCTCTGCTACTTATCATCATGGTAGAGGGTTAACCCTCTCACAATCCCCTTTAACTAGAATCTACCAGTAGTGGTCTCCCTTTAGACTGAAAGCAAGCAAACATCACTTTCTAAAGACTGAGACTTATCACTTATTTTATGCAGCTTCACAAAGCAGACAAAAGCGTCCAGCATCAAAGTGAAGCAGACAACATCACAGGAAAATTTTGGCTCCCAAATAAACACCAGTTAGAAAACAGAAACACTATTTACTACCTCCCAAACTAAAATTTTGAAGTATGCTTTACATAGCACTAATTTGCTGTGAAGTATTTTGCATTGCACTGCAGAGACAGGCAGTACAGGAGTGCCACCTATAACTGAGTCCTTAACAAGTTACTGAAACATCCAAGCCTTAATCACACTCTTTGAAATCATTAAAGACTCGTATGGAGTGCGAAGAGGAGAGTTGTTTTGCGTTGAAAGTAGCAACTCTCTTGCAACAGCCTGGAAACTACACCTCCTAGTCACATACACCAGTGTAGCAAAAATAACCTGCGTGTTGAGAGCCAGCAAGTTCTGACTGTCACCAAAGGCGGCAGTTCTCTTCACCGAGCAGCCCTCCTGCCTGCCACAGTAACTGAGCATCTCTCATAACAATTGATTACAGAGATGAAGGTACTGAAGCTATTACTTCTCTCTCTCATAACAAATTCAACATACCTCAGGACAATGAACATTTAAACTGCTGATCATATAAATGGTGCAAAACAGTCTGTAATTCATTAACATAGGAAAAGAAAAAAAAAAATATAGCTGTCTATGACTTTTTTGTCGGTGACAACACAAGCCACTTGTAAAAAGCTCAAAAAGAAAGAGAAAAAAAATCTATCAGTGCACTTAAAGGATTTTATGCAAGGATTTTTTTTCTTAATAAGTCAGGGTTAGTGAGAAAAAGAATGTGTCGAAACCTAGTATTTTAATTAAACAGTGTACATTTCTCACCGGGTTTGTTTGCTTTTCTGCATAAGGATTCCTCTAAGGTCCCTAAAGCTAGCAAACCTGAACGCTTTTAAAGATGTTCCCCTGCAATATTTAATTGAAATTCTTTAAAATATTTAGAGAGTTCTAGAAAGGAATGTGCTGCAGCAATAAATTACTGTAGTGTCATGGTATCAACGTACAGAGAGGGCATAGTAGTTTTTAAATTCCTATTCTTAGCTACTTATAATTTTGTCTATATGCTGAAATTTTTTAGCATTAACTCTGCTTTTGTCTTTGGAATGCTTTTTTTTTTTTTCTTCCCCTCATTTCAAAATTTAGTTCAGCATCATAAACCAGAAGCAGTTCTCTCCTAAAACTCCAAATTTGTCAGCTTAGGACTGAATGGAAAAGGTTGGGCTTGTCTTTTTAAAGGATTAGAAGATTGAAATATTTCCATTGGGCAAGAGTATTTCTGTACAGCTTGAATGCTTTTGCCCCAGCCTCTGAGCTTTTCCACACTGTGCCTTGATCTTGCAAGGAATGCACAGACACCCCATCTAACCGAGCACGGGGATAGTCCTGTAGAGCTCTACAAAAGTGCAGAGCCAATCACTTTACAGGATGCAACTGCCATTTACAAGATATTTAATTCATAAAGTAGGACCTCCAACATCCCTTCTCATTCTGTATTTCTCAGAATAAACCAGTACACAGATGTACAGAATTTAAATCTTTAAGTTAATTTAAGTTTAATTTAAACTTCCTAAGTTTACGATTGATGAGGCAAATCTTAAACACATGGAGTGGAAAGTAACTGCTCATCCTGCATGTTCATATCCTGAAACAGAAGATCACTTCCCTTTCCAGACAGCTTAAAATCTTAGTTATTTGAGACCATGTTTTCAGATATTTAGGTGCTCAGTTCCCGTGTAGCTGCTTAATGAGGTATTCAAATACAAGAGGCCTTCATATTACTGGAGAGGCCATTCTGTGCTTTCCCTATTTTAATTGTTTTTCAAGCTTTATCTTTCCTTTTGCTTGTTCTAGACTTCCCTTGCTTTTGTTTGCAGGCCTTTCCAGTGCTTCCCAGGACACGCCAGGGTCACTTCCGATGTTGCAATAGGGTGTTGAAGCAAAGCCACAGTCTCTGTCTTGGGTGAACAAGTACCTATTTTGTAAAGAGATTCTCTGAATTCCCTGAACGTATACTCACAGCAGGGAGTGCTGCTCTGCTATCCTTTATTTTTCATTTAAGAGGAGTAAAAATACAGGGTAGGAGTTAAATGGCAGAGCTCAGGGCAACGCTCCCCGGGCCACGTCACAAGGACCTGCCCTCTCTGGGGTGGCAGGCCAAGTTGGTACCTTCTGTTTCTTCTTTCTCAGTAACCCTCTGACATTTCTCAGCATATTTAACAGTACTCACAACAACAACAACTATTTCTTGAGGAAATTTTAATTACAACATTTTTTGGAACTGTTGGTTGTTTATCGTGACAAGACAAAGAGCACAGGAGGAGAAGATTCATTGAGGAACACAGGTCAAACAGGGCAGAGGAAAAGGTTGTTTTACAATGATTTCTGATGCATAAACGCCCCACATTAGAGATAGGATGGAAAAGAGAGTTCTCAAAAAAAAAAAGTTTTAAAAATGGTACTGTGGTGCCTGTACCTAGTATTGCTCTCACAAAAGCGTCCATGTTAAACAAATTACAAGGGAGTTGAGGAAGCTGGAAGGAAGATGCACTCGTTCCAGATTAAAAAGAAAAGAAAAATCAACAGTGCGGGAATTTTCTGGCACCTTTAACCATTACGGGCATTTATTTCAGGGGTGCAAACACTGCAAGCAGGTATTAATGCAAATAAGAGTCAAGGCTACATCACAACTTAAGAAGAGCAAACAGCAGTGCAGACTGCGACGTGTATTTAAGGGGGAAAAAAACCAAGGAGGAAGGAATGAGAAACTGATAAGGCATATCACTCAGAAAAATAGGAAAGAAAAGATTTACTTAGTTTAAAAGAATGGATGGATGATTATTCCTCCCCACCCCATTACTGGCATCTGGTACAGAGAATAAATCTAGCAACTGTTTTCACAGTGCAAGATCTTTGTTTCCTTTCTGTGAACAAGTGGTGTAGGTAGAAATCCACATCAATTTTAACATGTGAATTCCATGTGTAGGAACCAGAGTGTATTCTTAATTAACCCTGTCAGGAGCAAACCAAACAGCACAGACAGGCTGAGAAGCTATTTAAAGTTACAAACGAAAAAATGATAGTGAATTCATCTTTTGAGGATCAGCTACATTTTAAATAAATCCATATTTTAGACAACAAGTCAAGTTTATACCAGTTACAGGGTCAGTATTTCATGTGGTGACATCCAGAAGATCCAAACATGCTTCAGGAACTTCAGGATTGTGTCCTCTACCCACTGAGCTAGTAAGTACCATCTGAAATTTTCAGGCTGTGTTTGCATTAGCAAACTTTGACACCCATCACAGCAGGGTACAAGTAGACAGGGCACAGCCATTAAAAAAAACAACCCTCAAAACAGTCCAATACTTTATCATGTTTCACTTTGTCATTGTTAAAATCTCTTTAGGAGTATAATATACCATAGGATGCTTCACAATCAAGAAAGATCCCAGCTGGAGCTTTGATGTCAAGAATATCAACTCCCCATGCAAGAATCCAGAGTAAGAAATTTCGGAGGAGGAAGACACATGCTGCAGAAATCTCAAGAAAGAGCCTTTCAAAGTGAGGCGAGATCACAGCTTTCCATTCTCCTCCAAGTTAATTACTTAACCTCCTAGAAAAAGCAGCAGAAAAAATTGCTTACACATGACCTACAAAGAGCAGGTGACACAGGAGTGAAAAAGCAAATTAGAACTGAGAGAATGCTTTTGCTTAGATGCTGGGCAACGGCAGTGGGAGACACCAAGTGACAGTGATTTTACTGTGGTTAGCACAGCAGGACACGGATTTCCAAACTGGACTTCTGGACATCAATATAAGAAAGATAAAGAACAGACAGATACTGAGCTTCCATTTCAAAAACAGTTAATCCACTTTAATTTACCTGCACCACACAGTTTAGCTCCCCTCTGCATGCTCCTTTGCATTCAGTTTATTTCCTCCGTCACACTCCAAATTTCTGCTACTTCTTCAACTACAGAATCTTCTTTGCCTGTCTGTGAGCAGACACAGCATTATATTCAAATTCCTGTTCTCATTTCAGTTGGTATTTCAATAAAGTACACCCCTTGTTTCCAGGCTGACAAGTGCGGAGGAGTGGGCAGCGCCATGGAACGCAGCCCACGCATCCAGTGATTTCAGGTAATTCGGAGAGAGAAAGCTATTTAAGGGGAGGGGGAGAGAGAGAGAGAGGGGAGGGGGAAAAGGCGAAAAGGCAAAAGAATAAAAAACACCTTTCTTATGTTTTTCCTCTCTGTCAAAACTGAAAAGCAAGCATCAAAAGCCTTGCCTAGTGTTTTGTGTCAGCGCTAATTACACTCCTGCTGCTGCTGGCCAGTTCTGAGCGCTGCATCCCACCGAGGGGGAAGGACTTCATCCCTGAAGTGGGCAGACCCTGCTCTCCCGCACCAGGAATCCCTCCGAGGGGGATTGAGCTGCTGTTTTGACAATCCCTTTCTTTGCTGCCTGGCAGAGCTCCATCTCATTTCGGCAAAGGCAGTATTTCCACGCTCTGTCCTATATTCTGTCCCGGCTTCACAGCAGCCCCCCGTTCTGACAGCCTTTCTCATTTTCAGTAATCTCTCATTTTCAGTCTGTCTCACTGAAACAATGGAAATGTTAGACCCTAAAAACATTACAGAACATGGACACAGCATCTTCACTTCGCTGATCCTCACTGAAAACAAACAGAAAATAAGCGGAGTGACGTTCTCTTCCACATAAGTGAGTGTGGCAGATTCCAGTCCTTTGATAGCTGTCGATTTCCAGTAATCCTGGTGGGTACATTTAAATCCTTGTTAAGGGCTTCCACATTCATTAAGAATAAATCCTGTAGTTATTTGGCTGTGTAATTATTAGGGATAATTTGCAATTAAGCAATTGGCCTCTGATGAAGGGACAGATAATTGATCAGCCTGGTCTGGCATTTTAGAATGGTGTGGGGGGTAATTAAGTAAATCCAGTCAGCTAAATGTCCTCCTTCCCACTACATCTTTTACCACCTTTAAATGCAAACTAGACCTTATGCAGCTGTGCAGGCCATGGGAGTATAAGCCTATTAAAGAAATCTTTTAATGATTGTAAAACTACCACTAATTGAAATAAAAATATTTTCACACTATTTTCACATTGTGCAAATGGATCCAAAAATAATTCTTAATGCAATACATGGTGCACAAACTGCTCTGCCTGACAAGAGCAGCATTTAATTTGCACTAATTAGTCCAAAGCGGGGGCAGTGTGAAATTAACATGATTCATTAATTCTGTGGTTTATGTTTTACATACTGTGTGTTTACATTTCAGAACTATTAGGTTCTCTGATACCCAACACACCACACTTCTGAAATTATCAAGTTCAGAAAGTTCTCCCCACAATTCTTTGGGGGCATTCAGGTTTGATTTCTGGATTTGCAGCTTGTCTATTTGCTTCAAAACAACTGGTTGCTTTCATAATGCATGGTTTCTTCATTTGTCCTAATCTTGGCCTCAGATTCTTTCTGACTAAATACTCTTTTGGGTGGCTCAGGTCACTGTGGGATAGGCATGAACAGAGCAGCAGGTGAAGAAGCAATTTTCAAGCAGCAATTTTCAAACTACTTTATGTATTAAAAAAATTTAATAAATCCTTCATATCAACAAAATCTGAAGTTTTCACGATGCTGTTCCAATATTTGCTCCCATAATGATATCAGGAGATGTTCATTAAAGATCTAATCCAGAGCCCCATGAAAGTCAATACAGACTTCCACTGGCTTCATAAGGCCTAAATATGCCAGCTTCTCTTTATGCTGCACAGCACAGGACTCCAAGAATTGTAGCATTGGCCAAGTTGTCTACAAAATAAATTATCTTCAAGTGAATTATGCTGAAAAGTATTTTAAAATATATCAGAAATGTAAATATTATATTTCTGCAAATTAAGGTGCAACAATTGTATTTATGTTTTTGGACACACTCGTAATGTCAAACTTGGTCCATTGCTACCCGGGATACAGGTTACATTTCTACAAGAAGCCAGAGCTATTACATTGAAAATTAGATGTAATACTGAATATACTATGAACTTTGTTTATCAGTAATGACTGGTAATGAAGAGAGCTCTAAAAATCCAGCAGACACATTATAAATATTGTCTGCCCTCACACAGAGGTGGGGACTGGCCT
Source organism: Grallaria varia (assembly GCA_013396735.1). NCBI lineage: Eukaryota > Metazoa > Chordata > Aves > Passeriformes > Formicariidae > Grallaria > Grallaria varia. Next base: position 49,170 of record VWZG01008668.1, read on the forward strand.
ATCCCTATAAATACCTCTTCAATAGTCTCAGAAATATAGCAAAAAGATGTGCTGAGATTTACCCATCTCCCACAGTCAAGAGAAACTGAGGCTGTTTTCCATACCTGAAGATACTAGACAAGGTACCTCGAGGCATGAAAGAACAGCTCCCATAAGTGGTGTGAGAGTGACAGGACAGTGTGGCAGAAAGGACATCTGGACGGGGCTATGCAGTGCACAGCAAGCAGACAGTGAACACCAGAAATCTGGCAGAGGCAGGAAGGCAGCACAGGCAGAAGCCTGGCCACTCAAGGAGTTGGAAGTACCTCAGCAAAGGTAAGAGGCGAAGCATTACAAACTGCAAGCTTGCTCAGCCCAGGTTCCCGGAGAAATAGGGTAGGAAGTGGTCATTTGAGGCTCCGCACAAAAAAGGGGAAATGGAGGAAGACTCTACAGTGACATTCAACGGGTTACAAAAGAGAAAGAAGACATTTTCAATTACACAAGCCTGATAAAAACTAATGCTCTCCATGCCATCTAAAGTAACCTGCAAATGTTTGTAAGAAGCAACTGAGGCACAAAACAGATTTTGGAAGATTCACAGGTTCTACAGTTTTAAAAAAACAAAACCAAAAAAAAACCCCAAAAAACAACAAAACCAACAAAAATCCCATTTAGAAACAACCATTTTGAGGGCAGTTTTCATCTACTATTTAAGTCTTCTGATTTTTTTTTCCCCAGTATAAAAACTGGGATTTTTTGGTCAGTAATCAAAGTCAAATAAGGAGTAAGAGTAACAGGACTATCTTCTTCCTCATAGAGAAAAGGTAACCTCAACTTGGTCCCATGCTACAGACTAGAATATGGCCATATCAGTTACCTTGTTGAGAATAACAGGGACAGACCAAATGCATATACATAGCTTCATTGTTAGCAAATGTCTCATTAAGACAAAGCCATAATTTAAAAAACATAGAAAACTGCTTATACACAGATCTTCCATTTAGCAAGATTTTCTGATTGGTTGTGCACCTTTAAATGACTTATTTGTGTCAGTCTGTTTCAGGATATATCTGGAGCACACAGTGTCATCAAGAAGTGCTATTTGATTACAGTGCAGCGCTTTGGGTGGCTTTTAGAAAGCAATAAATTATAGCATTACCATGTACCATGCATAACATCTCCATGCCACTTAGCAAGTATGAGGCCAAAATGAACACTCTAACCTTGAAAATACATTATTAAAGTGCTGCCTCGTGGATTGATATACAAAATGGCTAAGTTTAGTGATCCTTCAAATCCTGGTTACCCGGCAAGCACAAAGGGTTGCGCTGTACAAGGCTCTGCCAGTGTTGCATGGGGCATAAAAGATGTGATGCCTTCAGGAGTACTTGGACTACTTGAAGTAAGAAAAGGCATTTAGAAGAAAATTTTTATCCTTTGGTAAGGTGCAGACACTTTCCAGCATAAATTTAAGCCTGTTCTTAAAAGTCATAGTCAGAGAAATGTCCCTACAGGTAAACAGTATGGTACTTGAAATGCCCTAAATCAAAGCTGGACCAATACAGAAACAAGTGGTGCCAGTTTAGAAGGTAGGCAACTTCACTGCTACAATCAACTAACTGTCTCATTATTTAAAACAGAGTTTCTGTGCACCTTGAAATAAAAAATACACAAAGATTTTTCTAGCCTTATTAGGAGATTCAGCTGCCAACAACTTATAAGTAAAAGGAAGTATAAACTCAAAGCATTGTGTCACGTAGGAAAGCTACAGAACCAGCTGTTTAACACAGAAAATGAAACCAGCACTTTTTCTGATATACTTTTATCAATACTTTTGCCAGAATAAGAAGTTCACTCACATTGTCTGTGCCCTTAAGTCACTTTTTGTTTGAGTGACTCAACCATCACTGACTCCACTGTGCTGTTTCTGTGTATATTCTAAACATGACTGGCCTACAGCCAAACACTTTTGATATATATTAAATGAGCTACATGACCAAATGGTACTGGGTTTGTTTTCATGTAGATAAACTCAGATTACATTCCTGCACTGCTCTGATTCTATTTAACTCTGTGAAGAACTTAAATTTCTTGAGGTACCCTTTTACCTTCTCAAATGCATCTTTTAATTCCCAGAAGTGCCTCCTTAAAAATTATCTTCTTCATCTGCATATGCAAGTGCACATTTTATGGGCAGTAGGCTATTGCTATTATATCTGCACATCTATGGATATCTGTGCCCGTCTATTTGACTGCTAGCAATAGATAGATGGTCTTGTGTCAGGGCCTGCTTGAGACTCAAACATATGAAAAGGGGTATATTCAAATCTAGTACATGACTAGGGGGCAGAGGGGTATTTGTAATTCCACACTATCCCTTTCTACTGGGAAGCTTGTAAAATCTCGCTTGCAGTCCTGGAAAGGATTCGCACATCTCTAATAGAAAAGCTCGACTAAGATAGATGGGTCTGGGAGTGTCACATGGCCTTCCTGAGCATAAGTTACGTTACTAAATCAGCATATTGATCTGGGAACACAGCGTCCTGGAATTCTGAAAATGTCAGGCACACTCTCAGTGCTTCACTTCTTTAAAATCAAATTAATTTATCCAGCTTACTCTAGAGAAAAAATTACTATGTCAGATCCATGCAAACAGCAGGGCTTCAGGCTTTCCAGATCCCACTGCCTTTAACCATTTTGAAGGAAGCACCCAAAAGGAAATAGAGGGGTTATCACATAGTTCTCCCTTGGTGGAAAGAACCACCACCACAGGTAATGTGGGACTCTCCTTACATGAACTCAGGCGTCCCTGGGTCTCACAACTCTCCATGGATCTTTGGGGATTCCCAAAGTGGGGATAACCAAGGGGTTTGAGAGGTAAAATTTTATGATTGCATGTGATGATACTTATCCATCTACCTTACCCATGTGTTACGTCTGAGATTAAAAGCTCAGATACCCCATGCCCTTGCACTGTGATCTCCAGTTCTGTATGCATGTTTAATCAAGCGTGCTAATCCACAAATGCATGGTCAGGGTTGCAGTATCTGGTGTGAACAGAACACTTTTGGCAAGCAGGGCCCATGAGTATGAATAAATCTGTAGACATTAGCCATGCATATTTAGTTGGTAGAATAGTTGCATATTGGCACAAATTGCTTCTGGGGGAAAAGGGACAGTCTGCCAAAATGTATTACACCATGTGGACTTTTTCTTCTTACCTGATTTGACAAAACATGTAAGGCAAGCCTAAACCGTATACAAGGAAAAGGAGTAACTGGAAAGTCTCAAAGAACAAAACTGTTCTATGTTCTTGACTAGAAGCACCAACACATCCTGTTCTGACTCCACAAGACATCACACATGGCTTTGATTCCTACACCACAGGGACCAGGAACACCATGCGAGCCCCAAAGAGATACAAACTCCAATTCTGTGCTGCCATATGCAAAGAATGGGGCTGGAGAAGTTCTGCTGATAATCAGCCCTTCAGAGCCTGGCTCAGCTTCCTGGCAAGGGAGAGGTCACTACAACAGAGGCCAGATGCAGACCACTTACTCCAACCTCCCACAGCTCCTTGTGCAGGCTCCCTGACCTGCAGGCTTGTCTGATCAATGCTATTACAGACATCTCCTTCCGGGCTTTGATGTACTTCAGCTGAACACCCCTTTTCTATGTTGAAAAGCTCATTAAAACTAGAGGTGACACAGGCATCACTACAGGGATCTGAGGGTCACCAAGACAGAGCCAGATATATCAGGAAGTTGCAGCCAGAGAAAGAGACAGTAGGACCTTGTCTGACCTGTACCCTTTGAGGATGAGGTGGGAAGGCTGTTATCTACTGCAAGTGAAAAATGTACAGCCACAACTTGCTGATACTGTGAGCTAGGAAAAGAAGAGGAAAAAATCTTGAATATGTTATCAAGACAACTGGAGTTTCTGCACTAGATTTGAGCAGAAAAAAATCTGTAAAAAGGAAGCCTGGCAGCAGCCCTGCCCTTCTTCTCTAAGGCAATAATGAAATACAACCACCCAAATTTCCTGCTAGCACAAACTGGAGGATTCATATTATTCATGTTTGAAATAGGATTATGCAAAGGAGAGCTGGATTGTAAATTGTTTGATGGGGAAGTGGGAAAAGCAGTTCTGGGTCCCAGCAGGCCAAAAACTCCTTCAAAATAATATAACAAAAGGTGATGATGTTTTCTCTGGAAAACATTATATGTGGTGGAATTCTTTTTAGTATTTAACAGAAACTCAGCAAAAGGGAATACAGATCCTATGAATTTATTAGGTACAGTGAAGAGAGTGGGTAGCAAGCAATAATGATCAGTGTAACACGCAGCACAAATACCTGGGTCCACTGCAGCTAACACAAACACCTCCCTCATACACCAGACAGTTTTCATTTGCTCCTTTAGTCCCTCAGAACTACCCCTTGGCTTCACTACATATAGAAATGCCTTGATGTGCATCAATAGCCAGCCTTAGTGTATGCTTTCTGCTCCCCATTTCTCATGGAAGTGAGTGGTACATGACATCACCCAGGACCCTGAAATTTATGTCCTCTTCTACTGTGTGAGTAATAACCCATAGCCCCACCAACTCTGCTGTACTTTGTAATGTTTCTCCATGTCATGGTTTAGCCGTCAGCAATGAAGCCCCATGCAACCAACTAGCTTACTCTCCACCAGTGGACGGGGGGAAAGAAACAAAAAGTAGAAGTGAGAAAATTCATGGACTGACATAAAAGACAGTTCATAGAATCACAGAATGGCTTGGGTTGGAAAGGATCTTAAATATCCAGTTCCAACCGCCTGCCATGGCCAGGGACACCTTCCATGACCAGCTTGCTCAGAGCCCCATCCAACTCCGCCTTGAACATGCGGCACAAATGCAAAGCAGAGATGAATTGTAGGTTGTTTGATGGGGAAGTGGGAAAAGGAGTTGTAGGTCCCAGCAGGCCAAAGTCTCCTTTCAAAGAGTTTAACAAAAGGTGATGACATTTAATAGGTAGAGCAAAATCTGCATGCAAGAAGGGAAAACAAGGAATTCATTCACCAGTTTCCATTGGCAGGCAGGTGTTCAGCCATCCCCAGGAAAGCATGGCTCCATCACACGTCACACTTATTTGGGAAGACAAACATTAGCACTCCAGACAACCCCCCTTTCCTCTCCTTCCCCCAGTATTATGGGCTGATCATGACACCGTATGGTGTGTGATATTCCTCAGGTCAGTTGCAGCCTGCTGTCCTGGGTGTGTATCACAGAATATTCTGAATTGGAGGGGACTCACAAGGATCATCGAGTCCACCTCTTAAGTGAACAGGCCACAAGGCGATCAAACCCACAACCTTGGTGTTATGAGCACCCTGGTCTAACATACTGAGCTAAACTCATGGTACCTTCCCAAGTCCTTGTGCACCCCAGCCTCCTCGCTGGTGGGATGGGGTGAGGAACAGAAAAGGCCTTGAGACTCTGTATAAGCACTGCTCAGCAGTACAAAAAACATCCCCACGTTGTCAACACCATTCTCACACTAAATCCAAAACACAGCACTGTACCAGCTACTCAGAAGAAAACAAACTCTATCCCAGTGACAACCAGGACACTCCACGTCTTCCCTCACCTAAGGGGAAGGCAATTCCCCAGAAGAGGCTTCAACTCCACCATCAAGAATGTTCTCAGTTTTGGCTGCTCAGGAACACAGAGATGTTCCAAAATATCGTTAAATCAAAGCTAATCAGCTGGCTCCCTGTTTGTCTCAAGACACTGTTCAGACTTCTTCATTTAAAACCCTGCATAGATTTGGCTTAATCTGCTTCACAATTCTTTCCTTTCCAATTCCTCCACTTATCTAATAACATTTTTTCCTTGTCATTTCCCATGCCCTTCCAACACAGCCTTCCTGTAAGTTTTCACCTCATCTCACCATTGATTTTCAACCCCTGTCTGAGGATGCCTTCTTTCTCTCCTCTGTGTCTTAATTTCTCTCCTTGAAAAGCAAGATCTATTTCAGCTCTGCTGCCTCTATGAAGACAGAGAACAACACAAGCGTGCTACAGGCCCACTTGTGTCCTAGCCAATGAGGGCATTGCTTACAGGATGAATTGAGATGCCACAACACAATCATTTTCCTCTGAAGCTTTATATGCTCCTCAGGTGGTCTTGTGCTGGACCCTCCACATAAGCCCAGATTTTAAAAATTGCAAATTCCTTTCGATGCTACAATGCTTAGATCTCATATTGAATATGATAAATCATTCCCATTATCTGGTCCTAATGATTTTCCCTTCTGTATTGCATAAAATAAGCTGGTATTACCATAAAATACGAAATCCCCAGGTAGTTAGTATTTCTTACTTTCCATGCCCTTCCCCCACCCACACTCGCACACTGAACCTCCTTTGTAGGCAGTCATAGATTTCTATCATCTGAGGATCAGAGCACCGTGCATTCATCAAGGAGGGTAAAATATTCACACGAAGGGACTACAAGATGAGGAAGAGGTCCAGAATGTGTAATAAGTGTCAGAGGAACAGATGTACACAGAAAATAAAAGTTCTGCAAACTGCAATAAAAATTTCCTCCATGACAAGAACTGTGCATTTTACCGTGGCTGTCATAGAATTCATGGAACCAGTGAAATCCAGACATTTTCAGAAATCCCATGAAATTTACCTTTTCACCTGAACCCATATGAAATCAGAAATTTTCCGTAAGAGCCCCCATAAAATTCGCATATTTTCTTAGGACACTCCTTGAAATAACACAGAATATTGCAGCTTCTTTTAGCCTAGCCTCTCATTGCACATCTTAAAGCCACAATCTCAGATATAGAAATTTTGCATTTCTTCCTTTCAGAAAAACAGAATATCCAAAAATACAATAGGAATGAAAATACTCTCCTAGCGGAAAGAAATTAGAAGACCTCATAAATGTATTATAATTAGCACAAAAAGTTTTAATTTATACACAGTGAATTGTTACCAGCTTGAGAGTAATCAAACCTGAACATTCTTCTTTTGACTACGGAAAAATTGACATCACAGAAACTGTCATGTATGGAAACGTGTACAAGTTTCTAATGATGCTCCCTACTTCACTTATTTTAGGGAAACAGAAAAAGGATGAAACTACCACTCTGGCACCTGACCAACAATGAAAAACTGCAAGTGAGAAAGTGCCACCATAAACAAGAACTTCAGGAGGTAAATACAATGTGGTCAATCTATTCTCTAAACATACTATTTGCTAAAATAAATGCTCATCTCCAGCAAAGAGGAGCAGATGCTGTGGCATAAGTATTCATTAAGTTCCCAGAGTGACAGCTGAGCTATTTGTTCTGGTTGAAAACAAATCAATACAACAGCTCAAAGCCTACCTTCCACAAGTTGGTCAGCAGGCAACCCAAATCACAACCCACCTCAGGTCCCATTATGGCAGTTAGTTCCATTCGCACTTCAACAAGACTACTGCCCAAGTAGGAACCAGAAACTGAGGTTCTTTCCATAGTCTCCAATTAAGCCTTGATCCAGAAGCAACAAAACCACCGATGATGGCAGGATTTAACTCTGGCAGTTGACCTAAACTCAAGAGATCTCATGGAAGGCAAAAATAAACTATTTCAGAGAATTGGTATTGCTGCTGAGAAACTTCTACAGGATACAGATGCCAGTGCAGACAGGGAACGGAAGACGTAGTAGCCAGAAGATAATGGCCTAAAAAGAGCAGATTATAATGCCCTTAAATAAAACAGAGTCTTCAAGTCGATTGGGCATAACTTCAACTCATGATTCTTACATGGCGACTTGCTCACTGGACAGTCATTTCTGAGAATGCAAAATAGAAGATGAAGTATCAAAAGGCTGAAAGAGAGCAAACAGAATATCTGGCTTTACAAGGGGGAGGGAAACCCAACTAAGGACTTACAAGCCAGTCAATGTGTCTTCAGTCCTCAGAAAAACACCGGAACGAGTAATCAAACTATTGGTAAGTGTCTAGAAGATAACATGGAAATGAATAGCAGGTAGCACTGATTTCTAGAGAATAAATCCTGTCAAATCAATGTCATTTCCTTCTGCCACATGGGAATGGGCCTTGCAGCAGAGGCAAAGCAGAAGATACCACGTTTCTTGATTTAGTAAAACTTTTGGTGCTGTCTCAAAACATCACTCACATACTCTAGGAAAACATGGTCTGAAAATTGCAAGACAGGTACAAAAGTGGCTGGACATAATGTGTAGAGAAAGTTATCCTTTGCCTACAGTCAAAACAAGCCATCCAGGGGGAGAGGAGGATTAAAAAATTCTGCTGTGGATATGATTCTGTTTAGTACTTTGACAAATCATCTGGCCATGTGTGCTGGTTTCAGCTGGGAAAGAGTTAATTTTCCTCACAGCGGCTATTAAGGAGCTATGTTTTGGATTTGTGCTGAACACAGAATTAGTAATATAGAGATGTTTTTGTTATTGCTGAGCAGCGCTTACACAGGGACAAGGCCTTTTATGCTCTTTGGACTGCCACGATGGCAAGGAAGTTGGGGGTGCTGGGGAGGTTGGGAGGAGACACAGCCAGGACAGGTGACTCCAACTGACCAAAGGCATATTTCATACCATATGACATCATGCTCAGTATATAAAGCTGGGGAAAAGGAGGAGGAAGATGGGAACACTTGGAGTGATGGTTTTTCTCTTCCCAAGTAAGTGTTATGGGCGCCCGCTCTCCTGGAGATGGCTGCACACTTGCCTGCCAAGGGGAAGTGGTGAACCAATTCTTTGTTTTGCTTTGCTTGTGTTGCATGGCTTTTGCTTTCCCCATTAATCTCAACCCCTGAGTTTTCTAGCTTTTACCCTTCCAATTCTCTCCCTTGTCCTGCTGGAAGGGACAAGTGAGCAAGTAGCTGCATGGGTTTGGCTGCTGGCTGGGGTTAAACGACAATACCATGAAACAGCACACTTGCTGTGCTTGGACACTGCACAAATGGAATGCATAGGACATCTGCAAGTATGGAGGCTCAGAGTTTGAAGAGATGTGGACAAATAACAGCAGTGCCAAGGAAAGGGCTGAAATTCAATGGAGGATGGAGACAAGAGTGGAAGGCAGAGATGGTCTAATTGGAGAGCCCTAGAAGAAAAGCAATGGAATTGACCAGAGGTCCATAAAATGTATCCAGGGGAAAAGACATGAAAACTTCAGATCTTCAGAGAAAGAAATTCTTGGGAAGGCAATTTTAAGACTTTGAATGCTTGTCACAAACAGGGTTCTTATATGTTGGAAAGTTTGAAGAATAGCAGCTTTATTTTGTAGCAAGATGGACGCAGGTCAGACATTACAGATTTATAATAATGAAGATAGTGAAGCACTAGGACGGTGCCTGAGAAAACTATTGAATCTGGAATCTCTATCACCAGATGTTTTAAAGAACAGCCTAGAAAAAAAAAATCTATGCTGAATGACATAAATATAACCAATCCTGCAGAAGGAGGACTTCTTGAGGCCCCTTCTAGCCCTAATTTTTCTAAATGTCAAATGTCCTCCCATGTTTTAAGGCCTCAAACCACCAGAATATATAAACATACAAGTAATCCCACTGACTTCAAAGCAAGTATACATGGGATTTAAGCATATATATATATAAGTAACTTGCCAGATTAGAGTAGCCAAAGGAAGTATCTTGCAAAAGTAACTGCATTTGTTTAAACTGCCCTAGATATATATTAGCATTATATTTAAAATGTGGTTTCCTGGATTTCAGTGATTGTCTACAGAAGAACACCATGGATTTGTGCTATAGCTTTCTATAAAATTGTTCATCAGCATGAACTTTGTAATAAAACGTCTGTGTTCTCAGGCTGGCTGGGGATGTTGGTGGGGGGAGGGGAAAGAAGAAACTGGCAAGAAAGGTCCAAATGGGGAAATAACATGCTGAGAATGGCAGTTTTTTCTACTCAAAACAGCACTGGGGTTTTTTTGTAAGCCAGGCTGCATACAGACAGTTTCAATATGTACTATCTATAATGTTGAGGACACTAGATTATAAACAAGTACAGAAAAGGGGAAAGCTTCTTCAACTGTCTCTTGCACTTCCTTCCATATGCTATCACCAAATGTTTTATTGTATGCCAATTTTCAACAGATATCATTGGAAACAATATTTGTTTAGCACAAAATTCAGTAAGATTTGCTACAAATTATTAACCATCCTCCTCTGCTGTCTCTATCATATTTCTGCTTTTTTTTCAGGGAGGAACAGTGTGTGTGAGTCTCACCCATCAGGTCCAAACAACATCAAGTATCATTTCACTGTGCAGGATGAGTGTAGTTCAATGCTACTTCGTTTGACCATCACATTGGAGTTGAGACTGGCACATGCTACAGAAGACTGAAGGTTACTTTGGTATGTCTTAAGAACTGGTTGAGCAGAAAAAACACATTAGAGACTAAGCCTTTCCCTTGCCCTGGCCGTAACCACTGCCCTTGACCTGTTAACCATTTCTTTTGTCCTTGATTCACACAGAAAATCCTTCTATAAAGATAAGGTGCACATACTATAAGCACCTACGGTTATATATACCTCCATCTTTCTCAGAGCTGGCAAGAAACTGGAAAACAGATAAAGGCAAATGTAGCACCCATTATTAAAAAGGGGGGAAAGGGAGACATGGGGACCCCTGGGCTGGTTAGTCTCACAACTGTGAACAACAATACTATGGAGCAGATCCTTCTGGAAACTATGCTAAGGCACATGGAAAACAACGCAGTGATTGGCAACAGCCAGCATGGCTTTACTAAGGGCAAATCATGTCTGACAAATCTGGTCACCTTCTATGATGGCATTATAGCACTGGTAGATGAGGGAAGAATGAGTTAAATCATCTGCCTGGACTTGTGCAAAACACTTGGCACTGTCCTGCTTGACACCCCTGTCTCCAAACTGCAGAGACATTGATTTGATGGACAGACTATGCAATGGATTAGGAATTGGCGGGATGGCTGCACTCAAAGAGTTGTGGTCAATGGCTCAATGTCCAAGTGGAGAGCAGTGATGAGTGGTGTTCCTTGGGGGTTGTACTGGGACAGGTGCTGTTTAACATCAGTAGGAAGGGATATTGTCCAGAGAGACCTGGATAGGCTTGACCAGGGGGCCTATGTGAACCTCATGAAGCTCAACAATGCCAACAGCAAGGTCCTTGCACCTGGGTCAGTGCAACTCCCAGTATCAATACAGGCAGGCAACAGATTGACAGCAGTCCTGAGGAGAAAGCCTGAGGATGTTGGTTGATGAGAAGCTCAACATGTCTCAGCACTGTGTGCTCACAGCCCAGGAAGCCAACTGTATCCTGGGCTGCATCAAAAGCCATGAGACCAGCAGGCCAAGGGAGGTGATTCTGCCCCTCTACTCTGCTCTGGTGAGACCCCACCAAGAGTACTGCAACCAGCTCTGGGACTCCCAAGCTAAGAAGGACGTGGATCTGTTAGAGTGAGTCTAGAGTAGGCACTAAGATGCTCAGAGTACTGGAGCACCTCTCCTATGAAGACAGGCTGAGAGGGTTGGGATTGTTCACCCTGGAGAAGAGAATGTTTTCGGGGAGACATTACGGCAACATTCCGGTACCTAAAGAGGGCCTACAGAAAAGATGGAGAGGGACTACTACAAGGCCGTGTAGTGACAGGACAAGGGGGAATGGCCTCAAACTGATGGAGGGTAGATTTAGATTAGATTTAAGGAAGAAATTCTTCACTATAAGGGTGGTGAGGCACCAAAATAGGGTGGTCAGAGAAGCTCTGGAAGAGTTCAAGGCTGCTCCAGATTAGTAAGGATATCATTTAACATGCTTAACACTTAACATGCCGCTCCAGATGAGTAAGGATATCACACAGCCAAAAGTCACATCGCCTAAGACTGCGAAAAGAAAACATAAAATCTGGAACTGCAACTAGAAACAGGCAGGCAGCCACAAGGGCTGCTGAAATACTGCCCTTGTGTATAGAGAAATTCCTGTAAAAACAGAAAAATCGATGCATTTCTGAAGTTTTTTTCAGGTACAGGTTGAAACAAGTTTCCCAGGAAACCATGAATTCCCACAAAGGTGGGAAGAATCTCAACTGCAAAGAACAACAAGCTGATCCAGGCACAGATGGAGAGCAAATGAAGCAGGACATAGAGAAAAACCCCTGCCTGCATCCAGCTCTGCCAAATCCCACACAAACCACCACCTTCTACCCCATCTACCAGCAGCTTCAACTTGGCTCCTCAGTTCCTAGCAAGGGGAAAACAAACAAAAAAAACCTCTCCACCTCCCCAAAACACAGAAACAACCTTCAACACTGTTTCTGTCAGGTTTATCTTTATCTGAAAATACTGCCAGTGAAACATGCAGCCCCACACAGAATGCCTTCTGTCACTCATGTCCCACTTTAAAAGCCCTAGGAAATGCTTAAAGCAATTGCCTGCCTTGTGCTCGTGCCCTGACATAAGAATTTCTTGTTTGCTTCTAGAAATGAATTAAGGGTTTGTTATCCATTTTGGAGCAGTGTACTTTTAACATATTTTATTATTATGACTTATAGTCAAGATGTGAAAACAGAACAGCTCACAGAACAATTATTTAAATCCACTGATACTCCACATTTCACACAGCTAATACAATCTTTTGACCTACCAATCCAAATAACGTTTAAAAGCTTGAATGGCAAGAGGCTGGCTGCTCAGGGCTGCTGATACAGAAAGTCCCTGTATAAATCACAATATCACAGAAGTCACAAAAACTGTGAATTTTAGTGTCAGCTGTGAAAATATTCCATCTGGTTTCTGTCTTGTAGAAAAATGTTTAAAATCTGTCTAAGTACAGGAAGTTTATTTTTGCTTCCTCAGTGCAGCAGAAGTAAGCAGTGTAAAACTGGTGAATCAGAGTTCTGATATTGCTCCAGGTGCTTGTGAGGTTTCCAAAACAGCATTTTGGGTTTCATTCAGACATTCAATTGCACTGCTATTTAATTTCATGCCCTTAATCCAGACTGAGCAACTCCCTAAGTGCATTTCTAATAGTTACACTTAAAAATATAACAAAAGCAATAATAGGCCTTATAACATCAATTAGCTAAAGCCAGCTCTGACAGCATATTCTGGGCAGGAAGGTGGTGTTGGGAATACATCTATATCAAGATGCATTTGCTTGCCCTATATGTTAGATCCCTACTAGTAGTAAGCAACTAGTGAAGCCAGTCAATCCATGTGAAAATCTACTTGCAGATTCTGGAGTACAGGCAGCCAGTTTCAGAAGGTTGTGGGGCCCTGACTCTTTATGTAGCTCTTGACAGGGACTGATTTTATGCTTTCAGGTTATTTCTCTTTTTCATTTAGGTCATTCATCTATTTAATGGAAACTGTATAGAAAAATTATGATAAAAAATTACATGAGAGATATATTACTTTTTAAATCCCCATCACTACCATTACCCCATCCCAGCCAGTGTGACATTCAGGAAAGAGCGCAATATTAATTTTATTTACACTGTGTCACCTCCCTGAGATCCCCAACAACTGGAATCTCTATACAGTATTAACTAGATCCATTATAAAAAAAAAGAGCAAGAAGCCAACATAAGAAGGAAAAAAACAAACCAGCTGTGCAAGAGAAATTCAAGTTTTCCAAGGATGAGGCTTTTCAAAAGTACTTAGAATAGACTCAGAACTATTTTCAATGGAGCCAAAAAAAGACCAGCACCCCACAGGATTTAGTTTGCTTACCCCTTTTTGTTTCACCTCCAACAAAAGCCTCCCTTCCTCTGGCATCCCAGCAAAGGCTTAAAGTGTGTGGTCAGGTGGAGGGGTCATTTCACAGCTCACCAGGGTGGGGTTTGAGTGGGAGAGCTTGATAGTCCTTTCTAGGCCATACACCTGCAAGGGGACTGTCTGGAATCAAGAGGAACTTTTGAATGATTTGATCATTTCATGAAAGATTGAATGACCTACGTAAGTCTTGCCAGTCCTGCGTTCCTGCATCATAGCAAGACCTTTAAAACAAAGTATAAATTCCCTCCTCTTCAATCTGAAATGCCTCCCCCAGGAAAAGCCCATTGTCACATACATTTTAATCCATGGGTAGAGGTGCTGCTCCTGCAGCTCTGTACAGCAAATAACTCTCCATTTCCAATCTCCTGTTATCTGTCTTTTTCCACACCTTCACCCACTCTAGCCAGTGCTTTGTTCTCCAGGGCATTGTTTTTGCAGAGGGCAAAAAGTGACTGGAGTAGGCAGGAAGCACCTAGCAGAGTGGCTTTTCTTTTCCAGGTGGCTCCCAGGTTGTTTTTTTTTTTCTTTTCCTACTGCACTTTGTGTGCAGGGGGAACAAGAGTAAAGAGGCCTTTAAAATATAGCAGGGAACTGCTGTGGTGATTTCAAGAGGGAGCATGCAATTGCTATTTTTGATTGTGTTAACCCAGGCATAATTACGTAATTATCCACAAAAATTTAGTCAGAGTTTTGCATATCTAAATCATTAACTTTAACAATTGACAGGCTGCTTTGATTAGTATTTTCACAGACTAGCATAGCATACATTTGTCAGCTTTCCTATGATTAGTTGCAATTTGGAATTTGTTTATGCAAAATGTTTTTATTGCTTGTTTGGGGGGGAGGGAAAAAAAAGGAGGGCAGAGAAGACATGTTTATCTTGTCAGGAGATCCTACAGAACTTACTAGGGATGCTGCATATGTATTGCGGCTGTGCTTTAATGTCATTAATTTGGTGAACTGATACAGCAAACACTGGCTTGTATTTGTTAATGGGAACAAGAACTCTGGATGAGCACCTTTTGCCATACAATGCCTTTGATTTTTTTAATCAAAATTTCAGTAAATTAATTCAGAAGCAGCTAGCACTTTATGTAACACCATATTTTAAGTCTATTGCTTTCCAGAAACAATAACTGGTGCACCGTGCAATCAGTGTAAACATTTTAAAATGCTGCTTGTGTCAAATACTGTAACACTGGCTCAGCCTTTTCATTCAGCATTGTAATCAATATCATAATTTAAGATGAAGTTTGTTAAGCTAAGCAATAATAAATGGTTCCATCCCGCACCTGCTAGTGGATCAGTTTCTGCGTTAAGCTCTCTGAAAGAGAAATCCAAAAGCCACACAGTTCATCCTTTACAAAGCAAACCCTACTGTAGCCAAATTGTGTTGACGTGAGGTAATGCAATGACTTCTAAGTACTGTGTTGTGGAATCTGGTGATTCCTAAGCTACCCAAGGGAGGGAAAGTGCCGGAAAGGTTTTCACTTTCTTCCTCTGATTCCCAAGTATTTTGTCACACGTGGCCTTTACATCTTAAAATAATGAAAACACTACTTCTAGACATTTTGACTGGATTAATGCCACCATTTTTCAGTGGCTAGTAGGCACGTTTTTCTCTCTGGCTAGCAGGGAGTTCAGGTAATATCACAGCTTTTGCCTTGCACCACAATTAAGACTTCCACGTCTTGAAGCACTAGTAGTCTTTGTGTTATCCTCTTTCATACAAATCATTTAAACAATTGGGTAAACTCACCGCTTTTTGTGAAAATTCTCCCATCCAGCAGTCTCCACATGACTAGTTCATCAACATTCACCCAATTTCTTAGAGAGGAAAAGGAAGCATGCTTTGACTTCATAATCAATGATAGATTATGATTTACAACTTCATCTGCCTCATGGTAGCTGCAGTTTGGTAATTACAGTTTAAACTTGACCACTTCCTACATGATCCTCAGAGACCACTGTGATGGGCACAGCATAAATCCAGGCTTTCCAGATCCCATATATGTCTAATAACCTCACCTAGTCAGGGTTCCGTTTTCTCCATCAGAAGGGGAGGTCTGCTCCAGAGACTCACAAACAATTAATGTGAGATATATCAGGTGGATAATTTTTTTTATCCCTAAAGCATTGGATATATACATAAAAAAATTCCACACTCTCATTAGCAGATTATCTGGATCCCATCATTCAACACTGTCTGCTCAGGCACCTGATGCTTGGTTTTAAAATATCACTTCCTAGGTAGAGCTGACTGCTGGCATATTCACTGCATCAGCTCTCAAAAAGCTGGCTTGCTGCTTGGAATTCATGGGGAGCAGCCCTGTCTGTAGGAATTTTGGCTGCACGACTGAGTACATGAAAATCAGGGAAGCCAGAAGAAAAGAATGATCTATTACCTGAGTTTCTTTCACTATTTGAAATCCACTGAAAGAGAGCCATCTTTGTAGCACAAGCTGTTGGCAACTTCTCTCTCCAGAGCGTATCATCAGTCCCAAGCTTGTGGTCTTTTATTCTTCTAATTTTAGTTGGTAGCTCCTGCCTAGAAACCAGGGAATTGGGAATTGAATTGCCTGTGTGTTCCCCATGCTCCAGAGCAATTGTCTGTGTATTCCATGGGCCTCCAAGCAGTTGCCAGCCTGCTCCGCATTCTTCCTAGTAAATGTCAGTAATCTGTGCACTGGTGTGTAAAACTTACAGTACTTGTAGTGATCATGAAGGAGAACAGCACAAAATGTGGTGTATGCTGCTATTTTCACCTTACCTTAGTATGTGCACTCTGTCCCAGCCTTCAGCCTCACCACAGTGAGAGCTGTGAGAGAAGCTCATCTGAAAGGAGAGCAAACATCTTTAGAGGACCTGCTTCCAGATTTGCACCAGCTTATGGATGGCCCCAAGGAATGTCCAGAAATTTTTCTATTACCCATCTCTACACCTCACCTGTACATCCTACTAACACAGACATTAAGACAGCTTTGCACTGCTATCATCCTTATAACAGGATTAACATCTCATAGAGGGTTCACTGCTGCAGGGTCGCTCTTTCCTCGTGAGGCTGAACAGGTCTCAGGTTCTGCCTGGAAGGGAACAGTGCAGCACTACTGTCCTATCATCTCTTCTCCTTGAGCCAGGTAAAGGCAGAAGTAGGCTAGGCTGGGTGGCAGGGCTGACCAGAAAGAGCTCCTCTGTCCCTTTTAGAGCCACTTGTTTACGGATCCCATTTCAAGATGAGTTGTTTCTTCTGCATTAAGTGAGATGAGACAGCACAAGAGAGAAACAGGTAGGACAGCAAATGTGACTCTTCTATAATGTGCTCTTGCTAAAAGCACAACTTCCAAGCAAATGAAAGAAAGAGCAGTAATTCATTTGCTCCAAGATTAAACCAAGAGAGAAGAAAATGTTACCCTCCAAATCACAATCTGTACAGAGCTCCTGTCAAAGCTTCAGTTACACATCACTCTGGACTGAGCCTCCAGGCCAGATAAGCCACACAGAATCAAAAGGAGATTTCTAATGTTTGATTATCAGGAGCTGCAGTTATTCACAAAATCCAAATTAAAATAGACTGCATTAAGTGCTTGTTCAGAGATTGACCACCATACAGGAGTCTCTGTACCTCAGACACATTTGCTGTCCAAATCAGAAAAGTTACACAGTGATCTCCAGCCTTTTATCTGGGTCATGAAGACACTTTCATCTTCTCCTCATTCCTTTGCATTCTTCTCTACACGCTACATTTTTCTGTGACCACTCCAACAGCTTATCCCTTCAGCGGACAATGGAAGAGCTACAGACATCATCCACCTGGACCTATGTAAAGCCTTTGATACAGCCTACAAGAAAGATAAGGACAGACTTTTTAACAGGGCCTGTAGTGATAGGACAAGAGGGAATGGTTTTAAACCAAAAAAAAGGATAGATTCAGACTAGATATATAGAAGACATTTTTTACTGTGAGGGTGGTGAAACACTGGAACAGGCTTACCCAGCTGTAGATGCCTCATCCCTGGAAATATTCAAGGTCAGGTTAGATGTGGCTCTGAGAAACCTGATACAGTTGAAGATGACCCTGCTTACTATAGGGGGGTTAATCTATATGGCCTTCAAAGGTCCCTTCCAACCCAAACCATTCTATGATTCAGTTTTCTCACCTCTAATTCAGTTGCTTCCTGACCTATCCTCAGTTCCTATGACATTAGCCTCCCTATAATGCAACCATTTTTTGACCTGATGATAAGACAGCCACACACTGCCTTGCCTTATTCAGTTTGGGAACTGCCTGCTTCAAATCCTCTTCCACCCTTCTGACACCCAGAGCCTTCCTGCTTTAGTGTACTCAGAAGGTCTCAGAAGCAGCAATTCCCTGCAGAGTTCTTCTCCCTGAAATGCTAGCTCCATAACATTGTTGGCTGTGCTTTCCATTATCCAAGAAGAGGAATCTATATTTAAACAAAGATACTGTCATAGCGAGATATCCTGGTCAGACAGTAAATTTCAACTCTTAATGTAATCTGAAGCTTCTAGAGCCATTCATTAACTGTTATTTCCAGTGCAAATCCAAATGCTTTCCCTTGAAACAGTTTGTCCATGAGCTTGGTTTAGGTACAACAGTGTATAAAGATGGTGATTCTTCACCCCATATTGAATTACACAGTAGTCCCTTCAATAGGCTGGGATGGGTTGTGTGAATTACAGCTACGTCACATCCTGGACTCCTTCCTTTTACAGAGTGGGGAGCTATTTCACCCTGCTTTGCAGAGCTCACTACCTCCCTGCATTCATCAGGATGAGGCTCCTTTCATTTCCTGTTGCTTCATCCCCCTTTGCTCACAGAAGAGCATCTGGCATTTCTCTAGGTCTGCAGCTGTAATGTTCCTGCTGCTCCTCCCCGTGATATGAGTACAAGGCTTGCTGAGAAGAAGGGATGTTACAAAAACAGACTTTCTTTCACCCATCTGCTAACCCACGTAAAGACTAAGAGTGCCTCTCTTGTTAGGCTTTATTTCAGAGCAACTAGGACAGCCCCTGTAATAAATTATAAGCTTCCTCTTCATTTTTGTGTGGTGTATTGCACACTAAACTAATTCAAATTTAATATCCTTTTTTAGCCATTCTTTTTAAAGGAAAGCAACTTCTTTATCTATTTCTTACTACCATTTCCTCCTTCCTGACCCCCAAATTGCTGTTCCAGTACAGTGCAGCAGAGTTAAAATAAAAAGGCACCCTCACAAAAGGTCCTGAGGTGGACTGGTATGGTACAAAACGTCAATCTGGCAGTCATATTATACAGTAGCCATCCAACCAGTTTCCATCAGTGAGAATGCTTAGAAGTATCTCAAGGAGAATCTGAACCTCTGAAAGAGGCATATTGCCCATTTCTGTGGGAAACATACGCTGCACCCTACGAGCAAAATGATAGACTAACCTCTGAGCCAGCATCATGCCACAGCTGGAGCTTCCAAACAGTGAGAGGTTAACTTGTCATTGCCAGCCAAGCTGCCCTCAGATGAAGGAACACTGGGCTTTGAACTCTTCTTTCTAAGAGCCACGGCTGAATCTCCCAGTTTCTAACACACAGACAGAATTCTCTGCTCTTTTCTCTTTCAGACATTTAAAAGGCATTGTGTTTTCTCTTCCATGAAATTTTGGAAAGGAGGGATATGTCTTTTCTTGCCAGCAGAAAAAGTGAGGGCTGTCAAGACACCTAAATCTGATCATCTTCAGTGCACTAGCAGGGCAGGGTTTTGTTGAGTGGTTGCAGTAACACTGTATAAAAACCACGTCAAAAGGAGCCATTTAAACCCATGTAAATCATGTTCACTGACGTATAACCACATCTATCACTCCTAAATGATATGCCAATCCAAAAAGTGGGGCACCTGATCCTTCCATCGTGCTCAAAATGAATACTAACTTACCCTCCTTGCATCTTCAGGGAGTTATATGCCTCCCAGTTTAACACAGCTCATGGAATGTGACTCTCTGGTATTAAGCAGAACCCACCACAGGACCACGGTGGCAGTGTTTGCAACGTTGTTCAAATGTTCCTCACTTGACAGTGCCCTTCATTTATAGTTAACGATAATGTGACAGCCTATTCTCCTGGCGTACCATCTAACCACACGCAAAATTCTGCATGTGCCTTAGACTGGAATCCTATTTTTATCAGAATAGACATGTGCAGCGAGGCTTTAACCAACAGCTGAGACAGGGTTTTAGCATGAGATTTTCAAACCTGTCTCAGGTATTTAGAAGCACAAATTGCACTGAAAGACTAATTGAACTGTGCTTCTAAATCCCCCAGGTGCTACTGAAAATCTCTCCCTTAATAACTTGGAATCTCCTAAAGAATAAACCTCATCGAACTTAGATGGGTATGCAGATCCTAAGGTTAAGATTTTGAAAAACGCTCTGTACTGGCTTAACTCCCATTGACTTCAGTGGGAACAGAATTAAGTTGACATTGAGCCTTTTTGAAAATTCCCCTCCAGGTGTGTTTTCTCCTGTTGAATTTGAATAATCTGTTAACTGCTGAGATTGCTTTTTGATTTATCAGTATGAAGAATTTTAGAGGAGTTGTCCACCTTAATTTTTGGTGAAATGAGACTCAAAAAACTGCAGTGTACTGTCACAAAAACTCCATCTGCTAATCTACAGAAGGAACTATGTTTATTTGCTCTATGTGATTATAATTATTATTATCATTTTATTTGTCCTTCAGGAGTGATACGGGAACAGAAACCACAGATATTATTGTGAGAGGTGCTGTGCATGGTCTGTTAAAATATTTGTATGATACACAGGCAAACTGTCTAACTTAATACTAATAGTCAGACTCCAGAGAAACCAAAGAATCATAATGAATATCCCCAGTAGGTGTAATTATACAGCAGCATTCAGTTACTATTTCACCTCCTTGCAGACATTATCAGGAGACAGGGATTTCCTTCAACTCCCCTGAATGTTTTAGTTTACCTTTTAAATTACCTCTACATACAAGAATGACCAAAGAGATTTTTTTTTTACTGTTGGTGTGTCACTCACTACAGTTTTGCAGGCTGCACTCTACTCTCTGAGATGCACAAAACACAAACTTTCACGGGAACAAACCATATTTGCTTTCAATTTGAATAATACATTAAGGCACAAACTTTCCTCTTAGATGCAGGTTTTAACAATATGAATAAAAGGAAATAGACAGTAGTAAGGAGTCCTCTATTTTGCAACAACATCACTGAGGACAGACTCTCCATGGCCCAGATTCCTTGTGAGAAAAAATAGCTGCACTAATACCGCTTGCAAACAGCACGATAACCACTCCTTTGTTCCCACCAAAGACACAACAGCAGAATCCTGTAAGAGAAGTCATCTGATATGTCAACTCATTAAATTAGTCAGAGTGGGTGAATGGAGAAGAGAGATATACCACTGTAAATGTATGTTAATTAACTAATGCTATAAGAGAGGCATTTAAATGTATGAAAATTAATATTAATGAGATGAAAACACCTAATTATTGTGCATCTAATGGTATTATCCAGAGTATCCAACAGAAAATACCTAATTGTCATGCATCTTAGGCAACAGTGCAAACCTTCAGACACAAAGATTCAGCGTACATATAGATCGTATTATGACGTTAATTACAAATCTTGCAAAATATCTGCACTGAAACTCAAACTTGGAAGGATTTTTAAAGTTGTATCTACTAAAAAAAAAGTCACCAATTTCTTATTTCACTGTTGCAAGTCAAAACTACGTTTCTTTGTAGCACTTCTGAAACATTACACTGAAGTGCTTCAGTGTTTCTGTCCGCACATCTCCATTTTGCAAGAACTTCATCAGAAAGAGTGGGCGGTAAACTGGCCTGTACTGAGGTTCTGAGGGGTTTCTCATGAAATTGCACGAAGTCAAATTCCTTCCTTTGCAAACAGCCACCAAAGGAGAATCCTGAGTTAAAAATAGTGTGAATTCCTGGAATTAAAGACTGTTTCATAATACATATGCATTAGGATGCCGAAATAAAATTATACAGGCCACTTGAATTCTATTATTTCCTAATTACTCAGTGGTTGGCTTTACAACCTTAATGTTCTTTTAATGTAAGTTTTTCAAGGTGGTTTTTTTTTCCCCTAATGCAACTGCAGATAGAGAGCCAAATTCTTGATCCCAGCTAGAAGGACAAAAGGAGTTTTGCTTTACAGAAAAATTCCAAAGTGGCACAGCTATGCTCATATTCCCTGTCCAAGACTCTAGGGCATATGCCAGGGACACATCCACAGAGGGATATATTTTAATGATTACTCTCTGCATGGTATTTGCAGTCCCAACAAGACTAATATCATTCACACACACAATCAATGAAGTCTTAATCCTACTAACAAAGCAATTAATGAAACTAGAGCATATTAACTTAGCATTTGAGCCAGAACTGATTTCTGAAAGACAGCATTCTGCTCTCAAAACTGAGTTATTAATACATATATAAGCATCAATGTGACAAGCACTTTAGCTATACCTTGACATATATATTTACTGTCACTCAAAATTACTTACAATCCATCATATTTTATAAAATAATATATCTTATCCACGTTTCTAATTTTCTTATGAGACTGTCGTATGGAACTGTAAGAAAAATGTCCATGAAACAGAGATACGTGATTCTGGTGGATTTACCTTATTCACTAAGCTTTTTATCCTATCAGAGAAAGTAATTAAGTTAGTTTCTATGATTCACTTCTAATAAATCCACGCTGCAATCTATTTAGCACCTGTATTGTGGCAGTTGCTTCCAAACTGATTGCTTTACTAATAACTCCAACAATGTGCTTGGTACTAAATTCAAGTTAAATGCACTTGTTTGAAATTATCAGAATGTCTCCTGTTTCCATTTGCAGGTGAACTGCTGTTCACCTCAACAAACTCAAAAATTCAACTAACAGCACTGGTGTATTTTACAATACTGCACATGTTAAGCTTCTCAGAGGGATTTCCCAGCCTCATACACCCAAACCATAAAAGTGTTTTTGCTGCCACAATTAGCAGAAGGCAGAACAAATCTGTCAGCAGTACTTCACACTGCCTGTAATACAATTGGAATTCCTAACAGAGAGGGGAGGGGGAAAAAAAAAAAAAAGAAAAAAAAAGAGAAGAGTTTCCCAGCAGTTACAGTGAGCACAGGGTTGGGTTAACAGCCTTTGAGTTACAGGTACTACAGAAAGAGCCGTGCCATAGTGTCATGGTTAGGCTATAGGGGGGGGTCATATTAGCATTTGGTGTGTGGTACTAACTCAAGTTTTTGCGTACACTGTCTGGCTGTGCAGACGACCTCAGTAAAAGGCACCAGTGTGCTTCAGTTAAGCCAGCTCAAGTTAAAAATATTAATAATAGTGTACTTGCTTGCAAATAGCTACACTTATCATTATTTTTCTTTCATGACTGTTCAATCTATAGCAATTAATTTTCTTGATAAAAGTTGGTGCATTTCCTACATGTGACTTTTTTGCAAGCAATGAGAGTAACCACACAGTGACGGCAAGGGCTCTTAAAAACAAAGAGCAAATCGTTCATCTACTGGACTGTAAACCTGTACACTGTATGGGACAGAGACAGATGCCCTAAAAATGACAAGCAACAATACCAGCTCTGTCAAAACTAAAATTTTGAGTCCAGGGAGAGTATCTATTTTATACACAGGAAACAGTCCTGAGTGTGGTTAGCACTTTGAGCTGAATCGAAGCAAGTCATAAACTGGCTTATAGTTTATGAATTTACAGAAGAAACAGAGAACAAATGATCATAAATCACATCCTCTATAGAAAAATATAATGTAAATTCAATCTGACAAAACCAGAAATGTATTTGTAAATGTCTGATTCACACACACAAAAATTTGCCCCTTTTCAGTAGGTTTACATAGTCAATATTCAACTACGGACACGCAAGCTTCTCCCCCGCGACAACGGGGTGTCCGTGGAGAAGCAGTGTCCAACCACCCTCACAGTAAAGAACATCTTCCTAGTCTCTAACCTAAGTTTTCCCTCTCCCAGTTTGTACCCATTACTCCTTGTCCTATCACTACAGTTCCCGACAATGAGTTCCTCTCTGGCTCCCCTGGAGAGACTTCAGATACTGGGAGGCTGCTGTGAGGGCCCCACACAACCTTCTCTCCACCAGGCTGCACACCCCCAGCTCTCTCGGCCTGTCCAGGTAATGTGTTCCACTCCACTCATCAACTTCGTGGCCCCCTCTGGACTTGCTCCAAGAGTTCCGTGTCCTCCTCATGTTGGGGACACCAGAACCATAGGCAGCACTCCGGGTGGGGTCTCACATGTTGACTACCATCAATGGTCCACTCTGGCCTCCAATCGGGAGGCGTGGAGACACACCATCCATAACGCTGCTGATTCCTTTGAAAATGCACGCAGAATCAGTCTGGAGGAGAAAAGACAACGCAGGAAGAACCGTGTCTCGCCAACACCGCCTATGGAGACTTTCTGCTGTGCCTTTTGCAACCGGACTTGCCTATCTCGCATCGGCCTCTTTAGCCATCAGCGCGCTTTCAGCAAGCGTGGGTAGAGCCCTTCCCAAATCTTCGTTCGCGAAGCCGAGCCATGATTCAACTACGGAGCAGAAGAGCTGAAGATATTGATAGCCAGTAACACAGATGAGATTGCTGTTAATTGTTAACATCTCCTGGGCTACGCTTCCTATGTCCCTGCACAGCTGATGAATAGAACTATTTACCTATTCAAGTAATGAGAGCTATGCATTTTGATATCTACATACACAGTAACTCAGACTTCCTCTGAGACCCCTACCTGTAATTAGGAACAGATGTAGGATCTTGTTCCTGAATTGATAAAAACAAATTTCAGCCCTCCGATGATATATGGCTTAGCGGCACAGTTAATGGGAAGAATACCTCTGCAGAAGAATTCCCCTTCAGGCACTGGATCTAATCAGCTCCCCTCTGCTCAAGAACCCTGTTACTTTAGATGCAGTGATTTGGGACACTCACTAAAACATTCACAGGTGACGCAGCAAGGGCATAGCAAAAAAGTGACAAGCAGCATTCATATGGCTTCACTTCTGATGAAGAAAACCATATATCTGTATCCTACAAAACCACAATAATTCTCTAACACTTCTCCATTATGGAGTCATTTAAAATTTAGTATACACAACATTATATGCTTACAGCAACAATTCTCACAGTTCAGTATGTGCAGCTGGGGAACATTCTTCAAATTATTTCATGGGGGAAACTCAAGATGACATTCAGCATAACATATTCTATTCTTCAAATGTCACACTACTGCAGGAAAGCGTGCCCACCACAGAGGTTTCATGAACTGAAAGTAGCTGCATTTCTTACCTTCCATCAGCTGGCTGAAATAACCCAAGGGGGATAGGTACTTGCCCACTCTCCTGCTCTCTCACATAGGTACCAACACCTATATACTGGCCCAGCAGAGGAGTGAATACCCTAAAGAGAATTTGCCATCCATAGATGCTTCAGGCTGATCCTTCTCCAGTCAGATGCATCACTAGCGACCTTGCGCGAGCCCCACTGGATACTCTGACAGCAACAAGACACCGAGGGTCTATGGCAGGCTCAACCATTCGTGGCATTAGGCCTGGAGAGGTTCAAAGAAGCTGTTGTGTTTATTTTCCTCGAGTGACAAGCAAAGCTGCCTTCTTTCATGTTCCTTTCCTGACCACTAAATGTTCTGCACCTGATTTACCCTCATTCTGCAAAGTTTGTAATTCCCATGGGCTACTGGCATAGGTGACTAGAATAATGCCTTGTGAAAACCCAGAAGAGCTGCAGCTCCTCAAGTCTGTAGAAAAGAGACAGAAATTTGTATTTACTCAGGTCATCTCAGTACAAGAAAGCTTCACCGGTTTCATTTAAGTCTGACTGAAACAATTCAAGTTAAACTGATGCAAATGGCTTCACACATCTTTATTTAAAGATGTTAAATGGGGGTTTACTTGATTTCAAACCTAATCCAAATCTAAAAGAAGCAACCAGATGAAATAAGACTGTCCACGCCACATTTTCCATCAGTTTAACTAAGCAGGCTTACCAGTAATCTTAGTGCAACTCCCTCATGGATACAAGGTCTGAAAATACATTCACTCTCCAGCATTACCCTGCTTCATGCCAGGAGAATTTGCAGCTGGAAGGGGCTCAGGGGAACCTCAATGCCTAGAAATAGAAGAACTGTGGGGGAGAATCATAGCTGCTGTGCTCACCAGCCCTCCATGGACACTGCCTAAATTACAGTAATTAATATAGGGGAATATTTCTGGGCTCATCAGTAGTTTATAAATGTTACAAAAAAAGGAATACTTTATGTGTCCCCTGATAGGTTTTAAATGTTAATAAATAATGTGCAAGGAGGTATTTTACATCTCTCTATTTAACAGTGAGCTGAGAGCTGCAATTATAGGCCACTCTCTGTCCCTGCAATCCTTCCTGGAATCTGAGGAGTAAACGGAGTATCTTTTTTCCAGCATAATACAGTGCATTGGGATGCTGAATCAGCATTTAGACATGCAGAAACAGAACCAAGGTGAGACGTTTCTGACACCCAGAGATCTCCCTTTCACTGCAGTGTGCACTCGCCAGTCACTGGTACCTGCTTACTTTGTCATCAGAGACCCACTGTCACTCTTTCAAAGATAGCAACAGCTCTTTGTCTTACAGGTACAGGAGAGTGAATGCAACAACCAGCCAGCTTGCTATATTGCTCCTCTGCTGTGGACTAAAAAAAGAGCTTGACTGTACCTGGCACATCCAGGACAGCAGAGGTAGACAGGGGTATTGCATGTGTCACTGCATGCTCTTTCACTCTCTTTTTGGCCTAGAATCTATTGCCACTGAATCACTGCATCATTCGCTCTGGTATGAGGTTTCTGTGCCTGCATACCTATCCTCACTATCATGGAAAGTCTAGGACAGGCATGTTTATCCTTTCAAAAGGTAGCAAAGTGATTGCTCAATTATGCATGTCCCAGAAGAAAGCCCCACTAGTTGTTATTAAGACCTAGTTACTACTCTTCCCTTGTGCTCTGCCCAGCCCTCAACAGTAGAACAGATCTCTGTGAAGTTTAAGGAAGCATTAAGCAATATTTTAGCTAGGTGTGTTTCAGGTTACAACCTTTATTGCAAAGTAATAGCAGAGGAAGAAGAATCCTCGCTTTGTGCCAAGGCCCTAAATCTGCTCACAACACTGTATTCCTGCACACCTGTGTATTTTCACCTTCTATTTTCTCTCATCCAAAAATAACCTTTGGTCTTGATCCTTAAACTGGCCGTGTTCACAGCTGTACACACATTCATTATCCCTGTTAACCATTGAGGTACTGCCTAAGGCAGCACAGAGCTGTTTTGAGGCACTGTAGTCCATGCTATATGCACTTTTTCACTCCATAGGAACTGCACCCCACTGACAACAAAAGGCAACTCTGACACTGAATGAAACCAAGCAGAACTGTGAGTAGCATCTTGCATTTCCACTACATCATCACAAACTCAGGGGAATGGGGTTTACGATTCTATTAAAATCCAACAAGATAGTATTTTTGCCAGTGACAATGTCTTGCTTTCTTTCATTTTAGAAGGACAGAAGCATAATATATCTGATTTATTGAGAAAAAAATTATTATTTCCCACCTTTTCTTTTTTTTTTCCATGAAGGGTTGTAACTAATTTCTTTTCTCCGTCACTTTCTAGTGTAGGATTAGAGCAGGGCTTGTTCAGCTATTACAATTAAAGTTTTCTATCAATGAGTGGTTCTACAAGTGTACCTCTACAGAATTAGAAGAAATCTTAGGTGGAAAGAGCAAAGGTTTTTTTCAGATTTGGACAGAATTAGGTTAACATTTTCACAGCTTTTATGCTGTATCAATTTACAGCTAAACACCATTTAATATTTTTCATTTATATAGTCCTTCTATTTTGTACAAAGGTCTCTCAGTTGTGTCTTAGGAATGGGTCTTGTTTACTCCTGATAAAATCTGGGTCTTTAGTACAGAATTCCTTGGACTAAGTTACAGCTATTCTTCAATTCCTGTCTGCATTTGGTTATACATTTCTTCTGGTTTGCATTAACTCATATATAAATGGCTATGATCACCCCTTCATTGTTCAGACCTTTACTGTTATTGATTACGGCCAGGTTTCCAGCGCTTACTACAGAGTAAGATGTCTTAGACATCATGTTCATCTCATTCTTGATGGCATATGTCAAGTACATTCATATTAAGTCAAATAATATTGTTTTGGCTACTACAGACATTATTTATGATGAAGCATGGCAGTACATTATTGTATTTGTCTGTCTAGATATTATAATTGCCTGTTAATTAAATTCAGCTAATAAAACAGAGGTAGAAGCAGCACCACCATATGGCTAGTCATGTCTCCATGAAACATTGGCTGCAGGTACTGACACTTAGATTGAGAGTCCATAGCCACAAATGTATGGTAAAAGATTTCTGACCAGAGACACCAGAACTCAGGCAGCACCAAGTACTGAAACCTGTGGCACCAGGAAGGACACTTACCTGATCTTGGTGCCCTTCAGTGCCAAATCCCACAGGTCCTGGAGACGACCCTCACAGGACCCCTCACTCAGCCCAGTCTCTGAGAAGCAGCACTTACAGCTCCTACTTTCATACCTCTAATTCAAGGTAGGGGAAAACAATATTGTGCACAGCTTCTTGAAAGACTGCCAGCCCCTGCAGCTAGGAGATGAGGTAATACAATAAGGAAGGCCAACAGCAGTTCAACAGAGAGCTGGATCTTCTTAGCCCTCATTAATGTGCAGCCCCATCTAACCACTTGCTGTTCTGCTGTCAGCTACAGCCAATATTCAAGACCAAAGAACAGAGATTACACATCCCTTCTCAGTTTTGCAATCTATTTTTTATGCTACAGCACTTCAATGATATTCACAGGGTATGTCCTAAAAGCGTCTCACTCCTGTACAATCAAATTAAAGTCATTCAGCAATGGCTTATTTGCTGAAATATATAAACATTGCACAGGTCTTGTATATGAAAGAGTGGAATTTTTCTACGGAGGAAAGTTATTTGCCACAGACTTGACTGATTTGGCAACTTTTCTGTTTAATAATAAACCACAATCCTTTCACATTCACAAAATACCACTGTATGGGCTGCTGTGAGGCATAACTCACTAATTCTCCTGAAGTGACCAGGGATCCTCCAAAGAATGAAATCTGAAAATAAAATTGTCATTTGCCTATGTGAGGGGTTTATATATTCATCTCCATTCTCCATTACACAAATGACTGATTTTGGGGGTTGGAGTTTGTTCTTTTGCGTATGCATGAGAGCAAAAACTTACCGCATTTTGGTATACATCAGTGATACCAAGAATCCTATTACTCTTACCAGTATTTCTGCTTTTTTACTCTTTTCTCTAAAAGAGTATCTAAGAAGTTAATTTAAAAATAGAAGCCTCACTAGGCAAAGTAAGTTTCTGGACTTGTCAAAGCCGCAAAAATTATGTAATTTCATAATATGAAAGACATAAGTGAATTCACACATTCACAAAGCAGTATCAGACACTGCTAGGCATGTGCTGAAGGTGATCTGAACTATTGCTCAGACACTACTACTTCTTTCCATTGGATTTCAAGAGAATCCACAGCAACTAAGATCACTAGGCACATCACCCACATTGGGAGGTATGAACAATTCCCAGATGCAATGGAAACCATGCATTGAAACCTACTTCAAACTAGACAGAGAGCCTTCAGACAAGCAGAATTTCCAAATCTTGCTCACCCTTGAAAGTGAGCACATTATGAAACAGGACCACTAACCTGGATTTCCATGTCTGCCACAAGACTCCAGTATGACTCCGAGTCAACACCAGATAAGGAATTTTCTGGCACCTCAACCACAGGTAGGGGGCTTGCATCATCTCTAAGCCTCCACTCCGATCTGCAGCTTTAACAAACCTATTTTAATCCCTCTCTGCCTCTGTAAAATTGGGGTTGTGTTTTTTCTCCTTTCCCTGCTTGCCTTTTGCTTGATGCCTTAAGATTTTTATATATTTGTAGATTTTAATATTCAATATATTTGTAGATTTTAATATAGTTACATAGGTTCTCACACTTGAGGTAGCAGCCAACACTTTCTAAACCTCTTTCTCATGGTTTGTGTCACATTCTTGAAATTCTGTTTAGTGGTCTTTTCAAGGAACAAGATTTCAGCAAGGACATCTTGCTTGGGACACATGCAGCTGGAAGATGTGATTGTAGTCAAAGCAAGATAGAAGGCCCAGAATCTTCGGAAGGGCTCCAACAGGGCAGTTTTGAGGGTGCTATCAAGAGCAAAAGGTTTTCAGGTTGGATGTACCCATTAGATATGATAATTGAGTTGTGTTATAAATTTGTAAGAACCCTATACCAGATGTTCACTTCTGTGTTACGACACCTGAAAGCCCCTTCATTAAAGACCAGCTTCCACTTTATCTGCATTAATATTTTCTTGAAAGTTCTTTTCATCCATTTTAGGCAACATGCTTAATCTGGGAATTCTCATGCATTGTTTCTGTCTCTTATATCATGTATAATCCGGATGCTTAATACAGTGGGCCACTGATCTTAGCCTTTATGCAGTAAGGGACAACAAGCACAGTGACGACACCTCAAAAGTAACAACTACATATCACCATGACATTCACACAGACAGAGAAAAGCACCCCCCAATTCCATTGCCCAAATATGCAATTTGAAGTGCCAGTCTTTGTTGAACAGGCTTGCAAGCTTGAAAAATGTCCTTCTGGGCCTCCATGTTTCTTGTGCCTCAGTAATTTCAACACATATATTCACTGCAAGGAAATCAGGAGTGGTAAGAGAGGGCATTAATTAAGCCCTCCTGCTCCACTGTTTTTGCTAGAAACTTGACTCAAAACAGGTCTTTAGTCCAAGAATTGCATTCTATTTTTTATTATATGCTTTATGCATTCCTAGACCTCACCTAGATTAGAAGAGGATGAGCCAAAGCAAATACACATGTGCACACACACACAGAGTGCTAGGTGCATTTTTCTGTGTGAGAGAGAAAGAGTTAGTTTGCTTTCCCAGTCCTTCTGCATCTGTAAGCAGGAAGGCTTAAAAACCTAGTAAAGAAAGTCTGTTCCCATGAGAATTCCTGCCTCACTCTCTGCAGATTAAAAGAAGCAATCTCTGCCAACTGCGCATGGGAATCCCAGTATTTTGGCATGGTTTTAACATCCGCATCATTAGAAACATTGATTTATTTTAATTGTCACCTTGTACCCTGCACTGCCAAATGCAGTCAGAATGTCAATTCTTTATCAATGTCAGCTGTTGACATGGAAACAGATCTGCTGAAATGGGAGCAGTAAGAAAAAACGTGTTACTCCTCCAAGTTATACTTAGAAGTGGAAAATCTGCGAGTGCTACAACAGATTTAAATACTCAATAAACTATACAGAAGAAATAAACTATTTGGGGTGACAGCCTTTTAGTTGTTTACATCATAGACTGCATGCAGAAAATCTCCAGTGTTACTATGGTAACAGCTTTTGCTTAAACGTAGCCCTGGATGCACTTAAGGTATGGTCTAAATTAACTGAAGATGGAGGAACAAAACTGGGCAGCAACTACTGAAGGAGTGACTGGCTGCTTCCTATCAGCCCATCCTATCTGCTGGTGGCACTGGCAAGGGTACAGCCAGAGTGCTGTGTAGCACAGACACCTTGGCTCATCCCCGTCTGTGCTCTCAGAGAGCACCTGAAGCTGCTGACAGACTGCACCAGGTAGGTTTTAAAGATAACAAAGAAAAACAGAGCTCCTTATCATCCTCACACAGCTTGTAGAGCACCCCAGAGCTGCTTGTTTCCTCCCTCTGGTCACCAGATAGGTGATAGGAAGAGGAGGAAAGCAAGGAAAAGAGCCTATAAGAGAGGCCAGAGGCCTTGTCTGCACCTCTGGCAGAGTTTGTGACTTTCCTCTTTGGGATGTCTCCCACGGAAAAGAGTAGAGCTACAGAAAGGCAAGTCTGTAGCACAAGCCTTCTGCCAAAATCTGTGACTTGGAATGGACACTGCCTCGCAATTAACTTCACACAGCTAAGAAACCGTCCTAAAAGACACAGTGCAGACCTTTGACCAGCACTATATTTCCACTAGAAAGAATAAATCTCTGTGCTGCTAAAGCTAGTTTCATAGTCATAGGGAACAAGGCCAGAGGGGCCACTGTGATCTGCTGTTCATAACAGGGATTAAAGGAACCTATGGTCTCCTTCACACCTGCCTCCAACCTGAAAGTGAATGACAGGGAGATGGAGATCACTCAACAGAAAATGGAGGGAGAGGTTCCTCTGCCCTCTTACCAGACGCCAGGGCAAGGGGCAACAGAAGGAACAGACATTTGAAACTACTTCTCTGAACAGGATCATGGAGGCGTTTGGAGCCAGAGACTATTCAAAGCTTGTGGATCCCAGCAATGCTGTCAGGCAGTCCAGTTTTGAAGTTGCTTTGAGCAACCCCCTCCCGCTCCCAATTTGACTGTGATAAGACAACAAGGCATGAAGATTTTTTTTCTTTTTTTCCCTTTTCCGCTTTTCACATTTCTGCCTGATTACATTAGATAATGGTACAAACCTCCCAAAACCTTGTGCGTCAATTAACAAGGCAAGGAAGGACACACATCATTAATTACACACCAGCCTGTGAAACACGGACACAGGATATGGCATAACATTCTAAAAATAGCAGGAAGGCCTGCCTTGTTTAGGCAAGTTTTATTTGAATTCCCATAATAAAGCATCTGATATTAAACAACGAAGCGGAAGACGTACCACTGTTTAGCCTCAATGGGTGTTCCAGACAGATCTGTTATAACTTAATCTGCACAGCCAAATGCAAAGCCAAGGAATGCAAGTTTATGTGAGCATGAGACAAAATAGTGCTTTAAATTTCTATAGCATTTATCAACACAAATTACTCTACAACCATATACTAAGTTAAATGCTTCCATCTGTATTGTTATCTTACTCCATCTGTATTGTTGTCTTCTATTTTGGTGAGATTCATGAGGTGCTGGGTTAGATACTGGGCCAAATTGCTGATATAGCTCCAAGCAGCCAGAGATGAGGAGACAGGTTGCTGGCTGTCATAGCTGTTCACAGAATTCTGCTTTTCTTAAATAGGGAGGAGGGAACAGAACTGGATGAGGAAAGGACCTGCAGCATGTCTCTAGGTACAACTGCTCTATATCAGCTTTGGCTTGTGAGTAGGATTTCTAAATCATTGAGGCATGGATATTGGCAGCATACTCCTAGAATGAGAGACATCCTCTGTCTGAATCTGCTTGTAGGGAAAGTGGAACAGACCAATAAAGGAGGCATAAAAACATCTTGCTTATATCCAGTCATCATCATGGCTAGGCCTCGCGAACGAAGATTTGGGAAGGGCTCTACCCACGCTTGCTGCAAGCGCGTTGATGGCTAAAAAGGCCAATGCGAGATAGGCAAGTCTGGTTGCAAAAGGCACAGCAGAAAGTCTCCATAGGTGGTGTTGGTGAGGCACGGTTCTTTCTGCGTTGTCTTTTCTCCTCGAGACTGATTCTGTGTGCATTCTCAAAGGAATCAGCAGCGTTATGGATGGTGTGCCTCCATGCATCCCGATTGGAGGCCAAAGTGGACCACTGATGGTAGTCAATATGGCCAAGGCTGAGGTATTGTTTCAGAGAGTCCTTGTATCTCCTCTTCAGGGCTCCTCTCTTGCGGCAGCCAGTGGCAAGTTCACCATAGAGCACGATCTTAGGGAGGCGATGATCCTCCATCCTGGAGACGTGCCCTGCCCAGCGCAGCTGCGTTCTCAGCAGCATGGCCTCAATACTGGTGACTGCTGCCTGTTCAAGGACAGACACGTTGGTCACATAATCAGACCAGGGGATGTTCAGGATAGTGGGGGGAGAAGCTTGCGTGCCTTTATGAGGCTGTGAGCTATGCTGGCGGTGGTTGTGCCTCCGGTAGGGTCTCCCATGCTAGTCAGGTCTCAGCTGAAGGGTCAGACAAAGTGCGTCCATGGGCAGGATGGGCTCACCAGCCTCCCGGCAACCACCCTAGGAGAAGGACAACTCTAACTCCAAACCCGGGCAGATGGAGCTCACTTAGCCCTGTAAAGCCATCCATCTAAGAGAAGGACACTCTAACTAAACCTACATCCTGAGGACTTCGCTGCCACCGTCCAAGCTTGCTAGGCCCTGGCAGATGAACCTTAGGACTAAAGGGTGGGGCCAGTTCTGCGCATGCTGTGCCTCACCTAAAAAATCCACTGCGCAGGCTCGACTTGAAAAATTTGCCAACAGGTCATTCTGATCGCATTATAACCAGTAATCAAATAGAAAATAGTGATTTGCAGATGACAGCAATGTTGCAGGGGGAAAAAAAATCAAAACCAACAAAAAACTCCCCAAAATGTCCCCCAGAATAAATCAAAAAACTTTTGCACACATGCATCCACAAAGCCTCCAACCTTCTTCTTCACTCTCTGGAGTGAATTGTGGCTGCCAGAAATACATATTGCAGACGGACAAAGAAAAAAAGTACAGTGGAACTATTACTGCATACTCATACTCTTGAAACATGCACCATTGGCAGCTTGGCTTCCAGGTAGAGTATACAAGAATATCATATTCAAAGCCTCATCTGAAAACATAAATTATGATCTTATGCTATACTAACAGCAATAGAAGTGGAAATCTTCTATGTCTCCATCTCCAACATTAAAAACCAAAGGTACTGTTTTCTTATGTCCCTTATAAATCTGATGAGCAGATGATCCTGAAAGTCTTTTGATCCTACATAAATTGGATGCTTTTGACAATGTCACCCAGAATTTTCATGTCAGTCCCAGGAATGCATAATCTAAACCAGAGGATAATTTTTATCTTCCTCCTGACTCAGCAGATAGGGAGATAATTACAAATGGAAAATGAGTGTTCTTGAGGGTAAATATACCTTCTGTAATCCTACTGCCGATTGAATTAAAGTTTGCCTGCCACTGTAAGGTGCATGTTAGCTGGAGGAAAGCTAAGACTTGTCAGTTTTCAGAAGTCACCAGTCGTCCTTTCTATGTCACAATTCAGTATTTTAGAGCAAAAAAAAACAATGTATGGATGAAAGAGGAGAGAGAGAACTAGAAGAGACAGAGGAGGAAAGAAAAAAAATTATTTCTTGCCTCTGCCTGTGGTTATAAGTACCAGCAATAAAAGAATCCAGTAGCACCACAAGAAACTGAAGAGGGGGGGATTCTCTTCACAGAATCACAGAACCATCGTGGCTGCAAGAGAAGATCACCTAGTCCAACCCACCTGCTAAAGCAGGTTCACCTAGAACCCACCTCCACATCAAATCCAAATGATCCTCTTACTGACTGGTAACATGACACAGCGTATTTTCTCGGGTGCTCTTCAACCTAGTCATGACTTCTACATCTGGAACTGGGAGAATTCCATATGACAAGCAATCATAGACAGGATACCATTCCGCAGCAATAGCTCAATGCTGATTGAAAGCCTCATTTGTCGGGGGAAGAATTGTTGGTTTTCTTTTTAAATTAACTCACAAGAAAAATATATTTGTCCAGACCCAGGTGCATTTTCATTCCTCAGCAGCTGCTAGTTTTAGAAAATTTTAAATGGTTGGCTTTTATAAAATGAATTGGTAATCACAGCCCTGTGCCTCACACGTGGCAGACTGAACAATTTGGAGGGCTGGTCATGGGATAAAGCCTTTCACCTCAAAGGCTGCAGTTCAAATTCAGAATAATTCTTAACTTCATAAACACCATCACTACATGATGGGCATTTGATTGTTGTCATACAGTGAGTCAGGTGTTTTTCCTAGCGGGAAAGTATTCATGCCACAGACAACATACTAATTATTGTCAGTAATTAGCAGCACACTTGGCAGTGGCAGTAGAGGAACTGTAGAAAATTACCCATTTGTTCATCCCTTGGGGGTTGTCATCTCAAGGCAGGGGGTCAAGCCCTTCAGACAGTCACTGCAGCAATTCTTGTAGCTCTTTCCCACACTGGCCACGTTTTGAGGAAAAGCAGAGTTCAGCCTCCAGAGCTGCCAATCTAGTACTTTTATTACCGCTAAATTACTTTTGTTTCAAATGCTGGAGGCAACTTTGAATGCTGGGTTTAATTAGATTCTAATTGTTTGGAGATCCGAGCAATTGTGGCAGATTTGGGTGGAGACTTTGGTGGCTGTTAATATTTGTGCAAATAGGTTTCACAAGCACAAAACCTACAGATGCTTATAACAGTGGCATTTTCTTAGAAAATTCACACTAACCATCTAAGTCAGGCAGGAAAAATTCTGAATTTCTATGTGCAAACTGAGTGATCTGCAAAAGCCTCTGTCCAAGCAGACAGATTCATGGATCAGGCAGTGTAAAGGAGCCCAAGATGTTTTGGTACAAACAGAAGGTGAGTTTAATTAGGAACAAATATTTTTATACAAACACAACAAGGTATAACTAAGCAAGAATCCATAGCAGAAAAAATGTCTCCATATTTTCAGAACATTAAAAACCACAAACTAGAAAGAAAATAAATTTCAAATATATATATAGGAATAAATCCTAGTATTTAGCAGTAGAAGCCTTATCTTTCCCCTAGGAGAAAAATACTCATGAACAATCCAGAAACTCTGTGCCCTGTTGCTGAATACCATTATTCCCCTGCCTTCCTTTGGGAAGGCATAGACCCTTCAACACTACAACCCCTTGTAATATAACAGAGTCCAGAAATCTTCAGGGAAATCCTAAAGATCTGAGAGTGAACATTTAAAGGCCAAGGAGCTTCTGCTAGGAGACCCCGTGCTTCCACGTAATCTCCTGAGGTCTACCTGTCATAATGACAACATTACCTCTTTGTGCAGCTCCAGGGAGTGCTGTGCAAATATTGGATTATCTGGTTCAA
Organism: Grallaria varia; assembly: GCA_013396735.1. Lineage (NCBI taxonomy): Eukaryota > Metazoa > Chordata > Aves > Passeriformes > Formicariidae > Grallaria > Grallaria varia. The sequence goes on from VWZG01008668.1 coordinate 85,971, forward strand.
TGGCCAAACAAAAAACAATCATGGGCAGAAAAAAATTTCAGTTGAATCTATCTGAAATAAAAGCTAAGGGGGATGGTTTGGATAAGGGGAAAAAAACCCCAAAACAAAACAACAAACCAAAATAAAAAACAACACAACAAAGGAGGAAATGTTTACCTTTAAAGTAGTAAATACTCTGCTCCCTAGTTTTTACCTGAAAAGGAAAAAAATGCTCATAAAACAAGATTTTTTTTAAAAACGTTTCCTTTTATCCTTTTCTTTGATTTGGGGGAGATTTTTTTGTAATAAACTTCACAATTTCATGTCACACCAAAATAGATCTAGTCTTCCTGAAAAATTTGTTTTCTTCAGCAAACCTACTACTTAGAACACTTTGCTGAGGTCTAGCTCTATGAAGAAATGCACAATCTGAACTATAGAGATCCAGTGACCACATTTCTGCTTCAGAAGAAATTAATTTTCAAATAAGAAAACTGATCAGTTCCATCATTATGGATCAAAAATGTGATTGACAGATTTTTTTCCCATGAAGGCAGAAGAGGACCAAATACCATCCTTGGAAGGAGAGACAAGCAGCCTCTCCACAAGTACTGACCCTTTTGTTTTGTCCTCCTGTAAGCTCCTGCTGCAGTACCCATGTGAAATGAAAGGTATACATGGATTCCACTGGTGACAGTAAAGTCCATGAGACACCACCAGCAAATTTCCGTAAGTTTGTGTAGCTTGTTACATGTGTGGCTGGCAGCGAGCATGCCTGGAAACCACCCCGGTTCTCTGTTATCCTACAGCTCTAGGAGGACTGGTTGGGTTGGTAGTTGAGTCCTTTACTTCTACAGAATGAACTAAATTGGACTGAAGAGCTTCTGTAGCTAAATTGACTTTGATAAATTTGAAGAGATATCCCCTACTACATACAGCAAAATTAGAATGAAATCTGTTCAGGAGAACAAAGGAGGGAAAAAAATCGTAGGCCTGTAGATTTATGAATTCAGTATGTATAATATCAGAGCTACTGCTGGTAAATATGAGCAATACCATTTACTAGAGAAAACAGATATGTAAGTGTATATATACCAAAACTGAAGCAAAATTGGCTCAGAATGACAGAAGTGGGAAAGATTCAGAAGTGTCCAGGTCAATCCCAAATCATAAAGTTCATTGCCCCAGACTTTATTAAGGTGCTGTTGAATACTGCAGGAGACAGGCAGAGGTTTAAACCGCTTTCCTCCAGACCCATGTTATACACAGAACAAGGCACTGGCCAATATTTATGCTACATTCTACCAAGCAGTATCCACAAAAGTTTGCTCCCTTGGATCACAAGACCCCGGCGCAAATTGGTGCTTATTAATCCATCTTCACAGACCTTCCCTACATAACCAAGGTTTCAAGAGAAAAATTATTAAAGCTAGAGAAAGACACAACTACTGAATACAGATGCCAATGTAGCACTTGCATACATGTTGGAGGAGTATGAGTCCACAGCCCTGGGCTGCACGCTACAGAAGATGCACCATTCCCAGGAAGACACTCAGCTTGTTCAGCATTTGCAAGTGCGAACATTCAAAAGTAACAAGCCTTTCACACTGCAGTGACCATCAACTCCAAACTGAAAAGGCAGTAGGGCATGGGCAAATGGAATGCCCCAGAAGCACTGCTAGAAGACAGACCAAGCTCTTTCGAAGTTTACCAGCAGCTTTGCACAGGATGCTAAAAAGTAAAGCTGTGAAGAGGAACCTGACAGCCAACATTAAGAAGCCAGAACATACAATGGCAAAGCAGAACCAGAACTTCAAACAGCCCAAGAATGACAAAGAAGAAATTAAAAAATAACTCCAGAAGGTAAAGGCAGGGGCTGGATGGGAGGAAACAAAACTTCACGGATTTTGACAAGATGTATTTGAAAAAAGGTACTACAATGTGCAGGGGCTGGGAGCACAAGATCTAATAGTAAACACACAAAAAGGGAAATTTTTTATTGGGAAATGCAGGGTGTTCTTTGATATCATAACAGCAAAGATAAATAAATACACCCTTGCTTTCCATTCTAGACGACTGTAAGATACCAGAGAAGAAAGCAGGAAGGTGTTAAATGGGGAACGAAGTCAAAGCAAAGAAACAGATGAGCTATTTAAATACAGAAAATAGTTAGAAACTCCTGTAAAGCAAATGTCTTTAAAGCACATTATAAGCAGTGATTTCTAGAAGAAAAATGGAAACATTTGAGAATGGAGTACTCATCGATGACAGGTTTACCTCAAGTCCAAATGCACAGAGGAGCAGACTAGGTAGTTTCTCCTCATGCCTGTTCCAGGCTCATCTAAAGGTCAGAGAACCACTGTCCCAGTTCAGTACACAGCTATTTGCTGGGATCAGGGAGCATGTAAAAGTGAAAGGACAAGGAGAAACCTTCATCAATCCCACTAATACACAATGATAACCCAGGCNATAAGCAGTGATTTCTAGAAGAAAAATGGAAACATTTGAGAATGGAGTACTCATCGATGACAGGTTTACCTCAAGTCCAAATGCACAGAGGAGCAGACTAGGTAGTTTCTCCTCATGCCTGTTCCAGGCTCATCTAAAGGTCAGAGAACCACTGTCCCAGTTCAGTACACAGCTATTTGCTGGGATCAGGGAGCATGTAAAAGTGAAAGGACAAGGAGAAACCTTCATCAATCCCACTAATACACAATGATAACCCAGGCAGTGGCAGAGCTGCCCAGTCCTGTCGAAAATGGCACTCGTACCTGTTGTAAGGGACCAGAAGGCTCCTTTACATGTTACACTATGGCACTAGCAATCAGCAGAAGGTGCAGTGTATGGCACCAGTGATTATAGGACCCACCCAGAGATATAAATCTGCCCCAAAAGAACAGAGCTACCAAAGAATATGCCCATTAATCTTGCTTTAATAGCTTATGGCACACATCAAGAGACATGCAAAGGCAGGTTCCTGTAAAGCCAATCCACGTCTATAATGTCTAGCAGTGCGTCTAATATTGTAATTCCACATCTAATGATCAGATTGTGGGGACTCTGCCCCTGAGACATCATTAAAACCTGCAAACACATTCAAGACCCACACAGTCAGGAGACCTCACTGCTTTCTCAGCCATGTTCAGCTAGAGAACAGCAGTAGCAAGATGAAGAACAACTGCATCTCAGAAACTCTGTTTATTATGGCTGAAAGTAAGGTGCCTGCCTTATTCACAGCTGCTTCGTTATTTTTATTTCTCCAACAGTCAGCTGTATCCGTTCACAGACATGCACAATGGTTTTGTGCCACATAACTTTTCTTTCAGCACAGTTAGCTCCAGATTTACATCTGTTTAAAACAAGTGTGGAAACAACCTGAGAGTCCAAACCCTTAAGACTGAGCTTGAACAATTTGTATTTCTACTTCTGGCAAACTTGCAGAAGCATGCTATCCCCAGCAAGACTAATATGTGTGCTCACATGCAGAGGAGAGTACCTGCATGAATACAGAGACAGACAGTGGCCAACTGATAATACCAGCCTGAGCGCAGGACTGGGAGCCAGTATTTTTGGCCCGTGGTCCCAAACACAGGTACACGTCGCATTGGCTCTGGCACTTGAGGTCTAGGGGCTCCGTACAGCCCAGGAGGAAAATCGAAGTGTACCCTTTGTTCAGAGAGTGCATAGAGCAAAGAAATTCCACTTCTCAGCCAGGCCCCGGGCAGATGCTGTGGGCGGGACGAGAGGACACTTGGCACCTTCTCCTACTGACCAGGGCCACGCTGAACTCAACTCCTCTCCTACACCATACGAAGAGCTCTGATGCAACCTGGAAACTCACTTGCTTTGTGACTGGAAGCGCTGGTACCCACACAAGCACGCCCGATCCAGTTGCTTCACACTTTTCCCTCAAATNAGTACTCATCGATGACAGGTTTACCTCAAGTCCAAATGCACAGAGGAGCAGACTAGGTAGTTTCTCCTCATGCCTGTTCCAGGCTCATCTAAAGGTCAGAGAACCACTGTCCCAGTTCAGTACACAGCTATTTGCTGGGATCAGGGAGCATGTAAAAGTGAAAGGACAAGGAGAAACCTTCATCAATCCCACTAATACACAATGATAACCCAGGCAGTGGCAGAGCTGCCCAGTCCTGTCGAAAATGGCACTCGTACCTGTTGTAAGGGACCAGAAGGCTCCTTTACATGTTACACTATGGCACTAGCAATCAGCAGAAGGTGCAGTGTATGGCACCAGTGATTATAGGACCCACCCAGAGATATAAATCTGCCCCAAAAGAACAGAGCTACCAAAGAATATGCCCATTAATCTTGCTTTAATAGCTTATGGCACACATCAAGAGACATGCAAAGGCAGGTTCCTGTAAAGCCAATCCACGTCTATAATGTCTAGCAGTGCGTCTAATATTGTAATTCCACATCTAATGATCAGATTGTGGGGACTCTGCCCCTGAGACATCATTAAAACCTGCAAACACATTCAAGACCCACACAGTCAGGAGACCTCACTGCTTTCTCAGCCATGTTCAGCTAGAGAACAGCAGTAGCAAGATGAAGAACAACTGCATCTCAGAAACTCTGTTTATTATGGCTGAAAGTAAGGTGCCTGCCTTATTCACAGCTGCTTCGTTATTTTTATTTCTCCAACAGTCAGCTGTATCCGTTCACAGACATGCACAATGGTTTTGTGCCACATAACTTTTCTTTCAGCACAGTTAGCTCCAGATTTACATCTGTTTAAAACAAGTGTGGAAACAACCTGAGAGTCCAAACCCTTAAGACTGAGCTTGAACAATTTGTATTTCTACTTCTGGCAAACTTGCAGAAGCATGCTATCCCCAGCAAGACTAATATGTGTGCTCACATGCAGAGGAGAGTACCTGCATGAATACAGAGACAGACAGTGGCCAACTGATAATACCAGCCTGAGCGCAGGACTGGGAGCCAGTATTTTTGGCCCGTGGTCCCAAACACAGGTACACGTCGCATTGGCTCTGGCACTTGAGGTCTAGGGGCTCCGTACAGCCCAGGAGGAAAATCGAAGTGTACCCTTTGTTCAGAGAGTGCATAGAGCAAAGAAATTCCACTTCTCAGCCAGGCCCCGGGCAGATGCTGTGGGCGGGACGAGAGGACACTTGGCACCTTCTCCTACTGACCAGGGCCACGCTGAACTCAACTCCTCTCCTACACCATACGAAGAGCTCTGATGCAACCTGGAAACTCACTTGCTTTGTGACTGGAAGCGCTGGTACCCACACAAGCACGCCCGATCCAGTTGCTTCACACTTTTCCCTCAAATACCACCCAGCCACAAACAGCCTCCAGCAAAACACCGACGTCCATACAGCGCAGGAACAACCGGCCTGTGAAGCAGCGGGCAAGACACGACCAACCTTGCGTTTACTGGAGGCGGTGGTGCCCCGGGCCCCGCCGCGGGCACGCCGCGGGCGGCGAGGCCGCATCCCCGGGATGCCTCCCCGCGCTGCCCTCCGGGGGAGCCGAGGCATCCCTCGCCTCAGCGGGAACGGCGCCAACGCTTGCACGCACAGCGCCGGGGCTACGTGCGCCAATTAAAGGCACAAAGGAGCTATTATCGCTTTATTATTATTATTACGCCCCCGCCTCCCCGCGGAGCCGGGGCCCGTGGGGTTGGCCGCGGTGAAGGGAAAGCCCAGCGCGGCCCACGGCCCCTCACGCCGTGGTTTGGGTTAGAAGGGAGCTCGACTGTTTCCAGCCCCTCTTCCAGCACAGCAAGTCGCTCAAAGCCCCATCCAGCCTGGCCGTGAACACTTCCAGGGATGGGGCATACACAGCTGCTCTGGACAGCCTGTGCCAGGGCCTCACCCCCCTCACAGTGAAGCATTTCTTCCCGATGTCCAACCTAAACCTACCCTCTTTTCAGTTTAATATATCCCCCTTGCCCTGTCACTACAGGTCTGAGAAAAGAAATCTTTTTCCATCTTTCTTATAGATTGAAAGGGGTCAAAAAGGTCTCCCTTGGCCTTGTTGAACTTCATGAGGTTGACACAGACCCACCCCTCCAGCCTGTCCGTTCTCCATCCCTCCATTCCTTCAAGCAAACCCACTGCACTGCCTTGCTCGCCATCACCCACAAACCTGTCAAGGCAGCACTCACTCCCACTGCCTCTGCCATTAATAAAGACCCGGAACAGGACCAGTCCCAATACAGATCCCTGAGGGACACCCCTTGTGACCGACCTGCATCTGGACACTGAGCCACTGACTGAGACTTCTGGGATGCAGCCATCCAGCCAGTTCCCGTCCAACAAATAGCCCATCCACCAAACTTATCTCTCTACAGTTCAGTGACAAGGATGTTGGCAGGGTCCTGGCCTGCCTGGCCATCACTGATGGAGAAGGATGGTGCTTATATGCAGAAATTACTGACTTTGGAAAAATGAGGCTATTACCCCGAAAGCTTCATCTGGAGCACATGCTGGCCGGGGCCACCACTGGCCAGGGCACAGCTGGAGGCAGGGACGCAGGGTGGCCAGCCCCCACCAGCATCCATGCTCACTCACTCTGTGTCTGCCTGCGTTAGAAGAATATGTTCCCCCCAAATTACTCAGCAAGTAACGAGCAGCAGCAGCAGCCGCTGTAGCAATATAAATCTATGGGAAAGGATTTTTCCCCTCCCTTTTCTGAGATAAAAATCTCAGAACAGCAGAGGCTACACCGTTGACTAGGCTATTAAAATGGTATTTATGAGGTAATCACTTATTTTAACTGCCAGCTACATAAAATTTATCATGGAAAAAAAAAGACTCAGGGAATTTTATAATTATCATTTACATTTTCTTAAACCTATTTAACAAATCAAGTTTGCAATCCCTCCACACAAAAATACATCAGAAGGAACAGAGAGAGAGAGGCAGCAAATGGGCAGTTGGCTCATCACCTATGTACGGCTGCAGGGACATTTCTCTGTTTATCCAAAACCAGTCACCCCTTTGCACAAGAAAGGCTCTTAAATGGGGTGAGGGACCAGCAGGTACAGGTCTGATGGACCATAAGCAGTACTTTATGGTGTCCCCAGCCCTCAGAAACCCAAAGGTGGAGACTGTGATATGGGGATGAAAGGATCAGATGTAGAGGTTGTCAACACAGTTGTTTTACAGTGAAATACAGTGGTTTGTTGTGGTCAAAACATAATTTCTGCAGGAGGACTGTCAGCAAGCTGAAAGTGGTATCCTGACACCTGGTCCAGGCCAGCTCATGGCAAAATGGGCAGAGGTGAGAAAGCTTCACTTAGGGTCCTTCTGGGAGTGATGCAGGACAGGACTTTCCCGGATCACTTCAGGTCTAATGGAAATGAGATACTCATGAGGAGGCTCTGCAAGCCAGACATTAGGAAAGGCACGCTCAGTGAAACACACTGGCTGGCTCTGCCAGCATTGTGACAGGCTTCCATACAGCAACCCCACTACACCACCCCTGAACTCTACTAATGTATGCAACATTTTTCGAGTGTAGATGTAGCTTGAAGGCAGCACACCCATGCCATACCTGACCATCTCATGTCATGTTCCTGGGACGGGCATTGAACCTCTGTGCTTATAGACAGGGAAAAGGGGATGGACAGTCATTGAGGAACACAGGTGCAACTCCACAGGAGGTCACCAGTAGAGCAAGACCTAAGGCGAAGATTTTGGCTAATCCTTTATTCTATACCAAATCCCTGACTATGTGCAGCTTATGGAAGGCAGCTGATAGGCTGCGACTTGGGACCCTCAGTCTAGAGAAAGTAAAGAGAGGGCATGGCAACAGAGATGTGAGATGGGGTTGAAGACTATCCTTTTGTCCCTTCGTCCATCCATCCATCCATCCATCCACCTGAGGAACTGCTTATTTTATTCTGGTTTCTAGCTCTCCCTCCTTCATCCATGAACACTCTCAGCGCCATTTCCCAGGCCACCTGATCCCTCAGGCTTTGCAAGGATGAGTTACAAAATAACCGATTAAAATGGAGGAAGGAAAAACAAAGGTATCTCATGTCTTGCTTCAGTGAGGATCTGTTGCACCTTTGGATCTTCTTCCCCTCCTCTCCCCCCAACTCATCAGTACAAAGTAGGCATTACTGGATTGCACATTGGTTGTTGATAAGAAATTAATATTAATTCAGAAGTTTGCTATGCCACATGCTTGATCATACTTTTAAATTAAAATTTAAAGAAAACAACTATCTCCCAACTATGCAAATCAGCTATTTAGAGTGCCAGGATGTACATGATATTTCTTCAATGTTCTCAGTGTCAGAGCATGTTTTTGTCTGTTTGGAGAGCATTATGATTATGTCTTGTATTTTTAAAATATATTTTGTTACCCTTTTGATTTTAGAAGAGCTTCCTGAGTATGCTGTGTAGGTAGCAGCATGCTGGAGAGCAGGAAGTTTTGATTTCAGTATTACCAAATCAACTTGGTGTTTGTGAAAAAAACATGTAACTTCTGTGTGTTTGTTTACATGTAAATATTTACATGCAAATATTCCATGCAGAGTTTAATGGCCTGTGTGGCAGCAGGGCTCTTCAGGTCAAATGTATCCTGCAGGGACAATCCATGGAAATGATGGCTTCAGTATGCAGTAGACTGGGGCATCAGTACGTAGCGACAGTGGAGTTTTGTCATTAATAAAAAATACATCATTTACACTAGGTGAGCCTACTTCAGGTACCATTCATTCCTCCTTCTGCTGAAGTGTACATTTGCTGCAAGACAAATTCTGTTGCTTTAAAGGCATACTAAATCCTTGCAAAGGGGGATTGCATTCTGGAGGGAGGAAAATTGGGCAATACAGCTGTACGAGTCATAGAGCAGAGCATAGAATGACTCATTATTTATCAACAAAGACACAGCCATGAGCAGGATGTGATGGTCTGGGATGGGCTGATGTCACAGCAAGGAGTGGGAAGACGGCAAAGACAATGAGAGTATTATGACTATATTTAACCACATAATACAATCAGACACTTTATTACTATTATTAGTCACCACAATTCTGTAATTCTACAAACCCACTCCATCCATGTAGGAAGTTGTGAAAAGTTTTTGTAGCAGATCATTAATTTTTCCTAAAAATTCCTTCTCACGTACTTTTTCTAAGAGATGTCTAAACTGGGCAAAGACGTTTTTTGGAAAAAAAGATCTGATGTTATCCTTTGGGGGAAAAAATACATTATTGTCAGCACAATCCATTCAAAAGAATGAGTCAGCCTCCTGGAGAAAGGAGTATTTCAAAATATAGGACTAAATGAAAAAAGAAAACAACAAACTCATATTTTTTATGCTTGCTTCTCTCACTTTGCATACTTTGGGCTCAGACATTCAACTTTTTCTTTACAATCACAGCAGTTGGAATCTTACTTTTTTCGATGGAAAATGAGAATCCAGCTTAATTGTATGAATCCCAGAGGTAGAGTTTCAAGGAAAGCTCTATTTCCCCTTCGGCTTGTGATTTGGCAGTGCTAAAGGTACAGACAGACAGCTCTGAGACAGCATTTAATAAGCAATCTTTGGCAATACTAATGGCCTCCACAGGAGCAAATTTTCGTCTCTCTCATAAGAGTGAGCTGAGCATTACAATCTAACAATTTTTTCTTTTTGAATCACGTACTAGAAAAATGTGTCAGACTGTAAAAGCAAGCAGCTGGAATATAAACATCTGGCAAGGCTTAGCACTTAAATAAGGAGGCAAAGGACTGTCCAGGGCCACCCTTGTGCCTTTGGGGAATGGCCACACCCAGCCCACTGCTCAGGCACCAAACCTGGAGTACAGAGGTCTTAACACAGCCCCTTCCCTCCATTTGCCTGGAGACCAACAAACCAACAAAGTCAGTATCTGGCCAGGTTCCCCCTGAGCCATCACCTGGACAGCATCTGTTTACCTGGGCCAAATCATGGCTAATGCCCAAGCAAGCACTCACACCACAGGGAAGGATGGGTGCTCCCAGTCTGTAAGGGACCTGACTCCTAAAGACATGCGGGTGTTTGTCTTCCAAGTGAGTGAGGTACCATTTCTCTGATGATGAACATTATCAGCTGTAAGTAATTTGTGCTGCCCATTGCAAAAATCTAAATGAGGTTATTACAATTCACTTTTTCAATTAATTTCTTCACAGTTTTTTTTTAGATTGCTGCTGTTATCTTTCATATTCATTTCTATAAGCTGCTTCCAAACAGTTCGGTGACTGATATATAAAGAAGTTAAAACTCAGTAACTCTTGCGAGGAAGTGGCCGCAGAAGGTCCACCAGCCCCCACTGTGCCATTATCATGATTGAAATGAAGAACAAAATCTTTGATGCTTTTCACCCAGTGAACTGGAAATCAGCAGCGCCATAAGCTCAAAGCACAGCTTGTCAATATGGCAAGCTTCTCCCTTGTACATTAGCCCAGTAATGTCCCCAATAGAAAAATAAATCAGAAACTTCACCTTGGGGGAGCACTCTGAATTCAGTGATTAGTGCTGGGCATCCAGGAGGGAGCACAATGTCTGAATTTTCTCTTGTCCTTTCCTTCTGGGACCCAGCACATATTTCCATCCTCTCCTTTCCTTGGCTATAATTTTTGACACAACAAAAATCTGTAAAAATGAAACCATTTTTTATTGGCTTCTGGACCCACATATTACATCGGCTCTAAACTTTTCAATTAATCATCTCTTCATCATAACCCCTTTAACCTTTACGTAATAAGTCGCTGGCACCAAAATCTGTTTTACCATGCCTTTTCCCAGATTTCCCTGTCCCATCCAATTGCATACTGGCATTGTTAGCCCCAAGCAGAAACTTAGGGCATTACATGGGGGCCCTGTACAGGGGATTTTCCATTGCCAGATGTTTGAGTCTGCTGGATTTCAGCACAGGGAATATTTTATGTCAGGGGTACCTGGTGACACTGTTTCTGCAGAGCTGACCTGTATGAGTCAAGGGAAGCTGTAGCAGTGCATAAAAGCAGGTCTAACCCACTGCCTCCCTTCTGAAGCACTTGGTCTAGCTGGCAGGGATGGCATGGAAGTTGGCTGGATCTAGTTTCAGTACGTTTTTCTTCATGAAGCACTTGGGCTGTTCCGCAGCACAGGTTCCTATCCTGCACATCCTGTCCCGGTACCACTAATATGCCCCAGCCAGCAGTGAAAGCAGTGGGATTTCTGCCCCCTGGACAATTAACATGTGTTGACACGGCACACATCCCCGGGTAACAGCATACCCTGTCTCTGCAAGTCCCATGATCTGCAGCAAGGACAGAAACTGCTGCCTGCATCTACCCTGCGGTAAGGCAGCAGGCACACAAAATGAGTTTTTTCCTCCTTTTCAATTTAATAGTCTCTTGGTACTACTCAGGTAATTATACCAGTGTGTCTCTTTGTAAGCTTTTTTTATTGTCCCTAGTATTTCCCCTGTCAAAGAACTAAGGAAAACGTCAATTTTCTAAAAGCACTCTGGCTTAAGCTGGCTGCCAGTGATGTAATGAGGCCATCCCTAAATTCCAAAGTGTATTACTATAACCAAAATGGAGTTATTTCTTTCTTCCAGAACAATTTCTTTAGCACTATTAAGAAAAAGTCTGTAGAATGAAAAACATACACTGAATTGCTTTTCTTTTTCCCCCATGAGTACAAGAATACTTTTTTGAGCATGTGTTCTAAAAAGTATTTTGGTAAAATGCTTGTCTAACAAAACCCAGTGTCTGCTGTCTGGCCTCTGCCAGAGGAGAAATGCGTATTCTCAGCCTCAATGCTTCTAGCAGTAGTTTTGGATTGGTGATGAGGACGGTATTTTCATCCCAAGAAGTCACTTTAGCATTTATCTGCAAATGATGGACTAAAGTTTTTTGTAGTGAAAGGAGGGCGGAAGAGCAATACTATTTAAGAGGGATGATGTTTAGTTTTGGAATGTTCAGTAAGATAATGATATGGGGGGTTTTCACTCATCTCTTAATAGATGTTTGAAATGACAGGAACCAGCCCTTCCGGTACAGGTATTAACATTACTGCTAAAGAATAAAATGTATCAAAGGGCTCAAGCTATTTCATTGGCAAAATTTTGAATTTCACTCTTCTGAATGATGCTTTTCTTCTTGCTTTTAAATAGGCCAGATATCAAGCTGATCAAGGCTGATTTGGAGAAAGCTTTTAAACTATAACAGCTTAACATGACCAGAAGCAGTATTCTGTAGTACTGGTACATTCTTAGTCATTTCTGTTTTCCCTTTTAGTAAGAGGATTGCCCAAGCATCGACATAGTGCAACTAAGTCTGGTGTAGTGAAATGAGTTTACTTCTGTTAATAGTAAAGCCTGCGGTCTCTTCAGTGTCCCCTCCAACTTTTAGAACTGTTCCTCTGAACTCATTCATTAAAATATTTTCAAAAAACCCCAGGTAACTCCTACCCCTTCTTCCTGTGGCATATAAATTGGCCATTCTGGGGGTTAATGACATTTTTGTAAATGGCCACTTGGGTATGCTCACCATCAAATCATTTTGGAAGACCTGGGACCAGCTGGGAGATGTGAATTTCCCCTTCTCAAAACCGCTGTGAAAGAGTCTTACTGTGTAGGAATTGGGTATTGATCCATTCGCAAACGGGGCTTTACACTGACTTTATAATTCTCACAAGTCCTTACCCTGTCTTGGGAGCATGTATGGCTGCCATAGGCTTTGCCCTGGAATCTGCAGATGAAATTAGATACTGCCTCTGCAATCCATCCCACTGCACCTCTAATCCATCTGACCACCTCTCTGCAGCCACCCTTCCCTACACAAATGGCACCAGCCTCACTCATACCAACTGAGAAATGGCATCACTATCTCCCTCCAGCCTTCTTGTTGTGGTGCTCATTAAACAAATATCTGCCCTAAATAGAGCTCTATAGTTTACCTATTGGCCTCCCCTCCCTGGCAAGTCTCTAGCGCGCTGCTCCTTGGTATGGTTTAAGCTCATATATTGCCACTTTCTGCCTATCAGCAGGAGACAATCTCCTTCAGTCTCAATTAACTCTGAGGGCAAACAGGCATATGGAGAAGTTACTGTGACAACCAGACAGCCTAAAACTCCTTATCTCTCCTTTCTGGGACACCTTCACAACAAATTCATTTCCTTCAGACATACTCTAGAAATTTTTCTTTGATAGTCTCCCAGGCATAACACTGCATGGTTTATTTTCACAGTCCATCAATACCACTACAGAGCTTGGGTCCTTCAGTTCTTTCTCTAAGGAGCATCCTCATTCTGAGCCATGGTCATCCATACCCCAAGGTGTGTCCCAATTATCCTATCCCAAAGGTTTTTCTAGATTATGGAGTAGTGATACCATCTTATTCACCATATGCAACAGTTTTGAGTCAATGTGTACACTGTCATTTGATACAGAGGTGCCTGGAGGAGGCTGGGTCCGCTCAGCAGCAGAGGTGAATTAGCAGTGCACAGCAGAGATGTGCTTGTTCCTCTCTCACACAAAGTTCTACCCTGTCAAAGGTATATTGCACCTAAGTACCTTCAGCGGCTGCCCTCAAGGCTGGATCATGCTGTGCAGACATACACCATTTTTTCTGGTGTTTTACTCCATAAACAAATTTGTTCTTGACCTGCATTTAAGAAAACAACAAACAAACCAAAAAATCCCAACCAACAACTACATCAACAAAAACCAAAACAGCAAGGAAGAATCACTATTTAGGCTTGTTAAAGGCAAGGTAGTATTTCCTCCTCTTACCTGATTCTTAGATTTAAAGAAAACTGTGGTAGGCATAATGTATTTAGACGCCCTATTACCTCCTTATACTCTTTCTCACCAAGTTCTTGTGGAAAATATAAGTCTTTAGGCACTCAAAATGCTTTCCAGCCAATGGTGGGAAAACATCCTTTGCTGAGCTGCATCTTCTATAGCATTTGCATAAAAATACAGTTCAATTCTCAGTATATGCAGCAAAAATCCTACTCTTTTATTTCCATTAAGTTGGAAACTGTCCATATTACCATATGTAGCCATTTTATCTTTCCTCATTCCTTTCTTATAAAGCACAGTGCTTGATGCCAGCTTGCTTTATGTTTTTGCCATTCATGGGGAAGTAAAAAATAGCAGCACGATTCCTGCAGAGACAGAAGCAGAACAATAACTTTGCTTAAAATCCAGAACAGCAAAAATACACCAAACCTACCCATTTAAGTCCCCCATGGCAAAATCAAGGTTCAAAGTCTGTTTTCCTAGTGACTGCTGGTTTGCAAGTGAGCTTTTTAAATGTGATAGCAGTTTCCCAATGCTCACAAAGTGGGGTGTTTATAATAAATACTTGATATTCAGTCATTTGAAAAAACAGAGCTTCCTATTTCTGGTCTTGCATGATCCATTGTACTAAATTTTGCTTGACAGTGATGTGCTTCTTGTACCAAAGTGGAATATCTGCAAACATTTACAATATTCTAGTATAAAGTTGGCTCCCTTGCTGTTTGGGCTGATTTCATTCATTCATACAGACACAGATCACAGCATCAGCTTTAGTGAAGTTACAGGAAGGAAATATTCAGCCCTTTTAGTTTGTGTTTACAGAGTCATACATTTTTTTATAGTTCTACAGGCAGAGATTTCTGTTTAAAGCAGCATTTTTCTTCAGAAGACTACGGCACCATCACATGATTTCAAGGTGTTTATATTTAAATGGAATGGAGTCAGATAATTCAGAAGGCAGCCCCTTGTATTCCTCATGATGAGTGGGAGCCTGTGATAAAGATGGTCTTTGCAAAAATGTTGAGCTTAAGAGAAGAGTTGTTTTTACTAATTGCACTGATTTTGGTCTGAATGTTGATTGTGTGTCCAGCTTTACCACAAACAGACCACACCGGCTTCTCAAAGAGACGCATTTTCCCTGGTTTTACACATGTAATGGCAACTGCTGCTACTCAGGAATCATTAAGTCAGGTTCAGTGTCAGCCCTTATGCCTTTCTTGCACTAAAAATTAATTATTTAAGCCTTAAAAACATCTGACCTCTTGTTTCTTTGCTCTGACCACACTGCTGACCTCAGATGAAAACACTTTCATCTGACTCATTTCGTTGTAACACCCTTTCTCTGTCACGCGGGGTTTCATTGGTTTGGGTTTTTTGGAGTTGTGTTTTTGGTGTTCTTTTTTTTCTGTTGGATTTTTGGTTGTTTGTTTTTTAGGGAGACAGAGAGATGCCTCCTGAAAACAAGCAAGCATGACTGGATAAAGCAGGGGCTCAGTACAGCACATGGCCAGGTGTGGGGCAATGCTGACTCCAGCAGCATCATGCTGAGAAGTGTGCTCAGTTTTGGACAAGCCTCACCAAAGTGACCTTTGTTTCCCTTGCATGTCTGCAAGGGAATCCCTGGCTCCTTGCTGCTACCCCAGGCAAGCCACCAGCAGGCACAGGCAGGGAGGTAAGCTCGGACTGCCAGTTTTCCTGTGTGCTGGGATGGGGAACAACCAAGCACAGAGGACACCACCACTTTGGAAGAGAGGAATGGTTGGATGGGAAGGGAGGAAAAATGTTCTTTCCTGAATAAGTCACCACAAATTAAAGCCACTGCATTGTGTACAGCAGCTGAGGCTGGTGCTGTTGCTCAGTGAGTAATAAAGTTGATGCTTGCTACCGTCTGAGCTCATTTTTTATTCTGGCATTCAGGCAACTCACTCATCTCAGTAACTCTTTGCAGCTCTTTCTTGTCACACATGCTGGGTGAGGGCTGTCTGTCCCTGAAAGGCAGACACCTTTGCAGCAAATGAGGAGACAAAGCCAAAGCCCAGAGGAAAGAGGTTGGCCATGGCGGTTGTTCTGGGATCTCCCCTCTCAAGTCCCTGTAGAGGGAACTCCCTGCTTGGCAAGCCCTTCCTTCCTAGACTCTCACCCAGGCACAGACTCATGCACAGGAGGCAACAGGAAAGGATAATCTTTACCCATGCCAACCCTCATTTGCCAGGGAAAACTGCCATTTGCCCTCTCAGAGAATAAATGGCCATTACTTTTTTGTTGTTGTGGTTGCTGCTCTTCAGAAGCTACCTACTTTCTCTGTAGGCAAGAGCCAGCCCTGCTCTCAATGTTTCTCACTGTGTCACACAAGAATAAACAATCTGACCTAGCCCAAATGCTGCTTGGATACAGTGGCCCAGCGTGAACAGGAAGCTGCAACCAGTGCCATTTGGCTCCAATCATTTTGGCATACCAGAGTCCTGTGGGCAAGGTCCCCACTGCTGGTACATTTTTAATTTTTTTAATGAGAATATAAGTGAAACAGCATCCAAACTGCAAAGCTTCCCAAGGAGGCACACTGCCAGTGTTTCTCATGGCCAAAATGGGCAGAGGAGCAGGAATATCCCTGCAGCAGCAAAGGCACCAAGACAGGCAGGGGCTGGGTGACATTGACTTCCCTAAACAATAACAGGTGAAAATGGCGACTTGTAGAAAGGAGAAGAAAAGGAAAAGAAACAAGCAAAAAAAAAACAAAGGGAAAAAACCTAAAACTAAACAGAAACAAGACCAAGAATAAACTACAGAAGGGAAGCTGTATGGCAGTGTGTCTTAGTTTAGGGCAAAGCCAAAACAATTTTGAATACCTTTCTCAAGAAAAGATCACGCCTCTTTTAAATTTAGAACAAAATTTTAATTTGAAGGAAAAATGTAGAAGGAGAGATAACAGTTCTTAACTACTAAATATGGTTATATATGCATATATGAACCACCAGAACAGAACAGATAACAACTCTATAACCAGAAACCTCTGAACAATGAGTCCCTGGAGTGACGGAGTGAGAAGTTCTCCCGCAGGTGACGTGCTCTCCTTTGTTCTCCGCCCGGAAGGCGCTGGCTCAGGCTGGGCAGAGCGTGGAGTTGGGCCGGGGGCTCCCCGCCGCCGGCGCTGTCGGTGCCCCGAGGAGGGAAAAAAACCCACAATCTGCTGCCACTGCCGGGCGATGGTGAGTCTGAAGCACAAGGACAAACCGGGCCAGGAACGGGAGACAGGGGAAAGAAGCCAGAACCCGCAGGAGTTCTCCTCCAGCCGGTCCACACTTCACCGCCGCCGAAACTGAGATGAGGTGTGTCGAGCCGAGCCGAAGAGAGCCGAGCCCGAACAGCGTCGAGCCAAGCCGAAGAAGTGAAGTCAAGGAGCAAAACCACTCCCCAAACAAAAAAACAAAGGAACTGTTCTTAGAGCCATCAAGGTGGAATTTCGGATCGTTATCTAGGTGGAGGCAGTGTCACCCCCCCCCAAAGTTCGTGTTAGCCAGAGAGGAAAGAAAAAATCCTGAAGAATCTGAAACTATAACACAGTGAGAAGAATTAAACTGAAAACCTTACTAATACCATCAACTTAGTTATCCTTTCTGTCTCCTTCAACACCTGTCAGTTATCACATCCTCTTGCTGACTTCAAATCTTCAGCTGCATCATCTTCCAGCAAACTCTTGCAAGGTAAACTACTAGGAACCATCCCATCCCAGTCAAACAGAGCTATTAATCTTAGTAAGAGCTACCACCTAAATTACTATGGCACATGAAGTTTTTGAGGTAGCAGCTGCCATAAAACCATTCATCACCTAAAGAGACCTACACAAACATCTAAGCAATGTTAAAACCCACCAACAATAACCCACTAGATTTGTGCCTTGTTGCACAATGCCAGGGCTAGAGCCAGCCCTTACCCCTGCCCAGCCTTCAGCCCCATAGCAGCCCCTGGGCTTGGGAAGGGCCAGTCCTACCCAGGGATCAATGGGCAGAGCTTTTGAACTTTGCCTTTATCACCAAACACCTCAGCTGGGGGTTTTATCTAAGTGGGCTAATTACTTGTGTGTTGGAATTGCAGCACAGCTACAGCATATCTTGCACTGACTTCTGCCACGGTGATGCTGTGTTGGTTTAAAAGTACACCAGCAGGAGAAATGAACCCAGATCAAAAGAGTTTAGAAGTCATAACTACAATTTAATAAAAAGATTACAATAGAGACACTGATACAAAGGAAAACTGGTTTTAGCCACAAAACCCAGTTGTACAACCCAGCCCGCTGGGGCACAAAACAGTATGGTGTTCACCAGACCCTGTGCTGAGCACCACGTGGTCCCCCTGAGACCAAAGCAAAAGGAAAACCTGTTTTCCATTCCAGAAGGTTGGTGGTCACAGTCTGGTTGAGAGTGGTAGTTGCAGTCCTGTTGAGGTTCTGGTCCTCCTCTCGATCTGACAAGTGAGTGACTGCTCTAAGTCCCCAAACCCCAAGCTTTTATATGCTTGGGTTCAGATGGGAACACCCAGTACCTCCCCAGGGTGAGGGTTTTCACAATGGGCAATTTACTCAGTGAGTCACAGGATATCTTTGTCTACTTGATGGCCCATTAGCAGACATGACCCCTCAGGTTGGGTGTGAAGGTGTTAACGATTCCCAGAGGGAAGTTATCACACCTGAAACATTGGTGTGAAGACAAGGAACCCTCTTATCTCTGTTTTCTCATGCACTCAGTTCATAGCCTGAGGTGTTAGGTGTGTCCTGGGCAGCTGCTGCAAACAATGCGTCATTAACAGTTCATGATAAATGGCAGAGAGGGTATAGAATACGCAGTTCCAGTTACATTCGCACAGTGATAAACTGGTCCCAGCCACTATAACTAGGACAGATGCTCATGTCCTCCTTTATCAGGTTTACCTGCATGCTGCCCCGTCCTGGAAATTAGGCAAGTGATGTGAACCTCACCACAAAGGAGTGGAAAGAGAGTTTCTGGTTACTCAAAAAGTAATCAGAAAGTATTTTAACAGTATTTTGAATCTGCATTTTAAAGATCAAGATCCACAGCTGTACTATATAAGCTCAATGATGGCAGTATTAAAAGAGGTCAAGTTATGCTAGGCAAATCACTAACCCTGGATTCTAAATAAATGCAATATACACATACAGAGATCACTCACAGAGGGAGCGACAGAGTGAGAAATTGAAGCACATCTTGGGTGCTCACCTGCGTTTGTGCCCAAAGAAGGTCAGCCAGTACGCACTCCGTCAAGGGTGATGTCTCATGCTGAGAAACAGCCCACAATTTTCATCGTGGTAGAGGGATGAAGACCTCCCTGGATGAAGCTTGAAATGTCTGTGCAGCCTCAGAGACAACAAAGTAGGTGAACCAGATTTTGCCACAGGGCTAAATAGTGGTCAGTGTTTGGCAATAAACTTAGGCAACATCATCATCCATGTTTCTTTTTCATACAACAGAACTGGACTCAGAGGAGCGAAGAAACATAAACTGCTGCAGCTTGCTGACTTTGTCAGCCATGATCTAGATCCCCAAAATCTCCATGCAGAATGCACCAAACTTGTTCCCCTGACAGCCAGGAGCATGAGCATGCAGGGGATGCCATCAGCAAAGAAGGGTGAAGGAGGCAGGTGAGGAATATTATTCTCTGCTGGTGGGATGAGCCTGCACTTCCCCATGCTGCTGCCACAGCTCCAGCTTGTGCCACAGAGGCTCACTTCCTCTCCTCCATGCTGTCCTGGCCTGCCAGGCTTACATCTCATCTCCAGCATTTAAGGAAGAGAGATGCTCTTTCTTTCAGCTCCTGGTGAGCTCTGGTCTCCTTCACTTGTGTGTCACTTTGGCGCACTTCCACCACCTCAGTGCAGCCTGGCAGCTTTGGGAAGCACAGGTTTCCTCTTAAAGGCACTGGGTTGACAGTCTGTTCCTTCTTGTTTCCTTATCCTTCCTTCCAAACAGGATATTTTTAATGTTTGGGAAAGGATTCAAGTCAAATGAGGGAAAAAACCCAACCACTTCTAGGCGTATTTATACCATAAGTAGTATTTCTATTTTATTTTTTTGTCTGCTGATTTATTTTTGCACAGGCTGTGCTTTCATAATGGGATCTTTGTGCTTGTTTTGAGAGTTTGGTTTGTTGTCTTTTTTTTCTTTCAAAGGAAACCAACGAAAAAAAATCATCATCCTAGTGGCCAGTAATTTTCAGTTTAGATATGAGATAAAACTAGAAGCAATGATACAACTATTTGGAGGGGATACAGAAAGAGAAATGCAGCTTATTTTAGCTGCTGCACAGTTGCACATTTATGGCAGGCTGTGGTGTCACAGACCACATGCAGGACTAACAGTCCATATTTTGGTATGTAACAGTAGGTCATACTCTAACACTCTGCCTTCCTCTCCAGAGCTTTTAAATACAGCCAACAGGATTTCTCTGCCACAGAGAAATTAGTAAATGGGCAAGATTAGTAAATAGGCAAGGTACACTTGGGATAAAGACTAAAGTTCCCACTCCAGGTTTTTAAGTCAGTCCCTCCGATAGCATTCAATGCACAAACTTGCTTTCCTGGGATCTTTCCTAATGAGCAGGTTTTCTGCTCCAGCCATAAAGCTCATCTGACAGCAAGGACCTATGGCCCTGCGGCCCCCAGGGGACACCAGAGGATGGCCCAAACGTCCTTATTCAGATTTATTTCAACAAACAGTCAGTCAGCCCTTTTCCTGAATTGGCCCCCACCTGGAGCAACTGCACAGGACACCCCAAGCCCGCATTCAGGGGGTGCCCTTGGCCACTGCACTGTGCCTGGCTCCTGCCACCCTAATGCACTGTCAAGGCTTGGGGCAACCTTTGACTGTCTTTGATGAATGTTACACATATTTGCAGGCAACGAATCCCTGCTGTGACAAAAAATACAAAACAAGGGAAATAAAATTGCATAGGTTGTTGTTTCAGCTCTGGATAATGACTCTACCAGCATCTGCAGCCTGACATGCTGCTTAGATTAATGTCACTTTCAAGAACATGGCTTGATTTTTCTTTTAAACATTTGTCTTTACCAACAAGCCCCTCACCTTAGCACCGAATAATTGACTCTGCCTTGAAGATACTAGAGCTTGTCACAACACTTTAAATATTAGGCTGGCTGCAGCTCTCACGAAGTTAAGGGAAGCAGTCGAGGAGCCACCAGCACCTTGTCTCCCTGTGCCATGGTGAGATTGGTTATGCTCTGCTGGTGTGACAAGCAGCTCCTCACCACAACTCCCAGACTTGGCTACTTAGGCTTCCCAAGGCATATCAAAGCTCAAGCACTTCCCACAGATCTGCCCAGAGATGGGATAAATGGGAAGCATTGTTTGTCATCCTACCCCCCGACAATGCAAAGCCGGACAGCTCTTCATTGCTTTCTTGCTTTCTAAAGGTTTTTAAAATTTCAGTTAATAATTTAGATACACTTTAAGTTCACTGGTAAAAGTGGCCAAGTGCAATATATAACAGAGCCACATATTCATTTTCAGGCACAGACCAACCATCTTCCCAAGCAGAACCACACCAACAAAAATCATCTTGGCTACAAACTACTTTATCATTCTTGCAAAAGAGATATTTTTCAGTGTTATTTAGAGCACAGAAAGGAAAAAAGAGAGGAAACTCTTTAATGTCAGTGACAGAAAGGTAAGATCTGTTCAGATAAACATAAACATGACGGCACAATTTTCTTTGGTCTTCTTTCTATCAAATCTAAAAAATTATTTTTAATTGATTCTTGAGGCACTTTTTGAAGTTCAATAAATGCTTCAGAAATCAGTTGGGAGTCCACAAATGTTAATAGTATTTAGCTCATTTCAATAAAAATGGCCTCATTAACATGCCAGCTGCTAAAATGTGTGATACCAACTGTGTCCTTCTGCCAGCCTGCAGGGAAGCATTCCTACTTACTACTCAGTTTTGCTTTAAGAGACCATTTAGAAAACATACCCATTTTACTGTTTGCATGTGTCTAGATAACAATTAGCTCACAACTGCCCTTCCCCCCCAAATGGCTTTAAAAGTCCCTGGAAGGCCTTCCAATGAGCCAAGCTCAAGCTGGCTTTCTTTGTGAGTTTTTTTTCCACAGGCAAGTAAAACTTCATTCACTTTCCCATCCATCAGCACAGAAGGAGCCAGGTGAGCACCATGCCTGTCTGAGACAAGAAGATTTTCATTATGGCTCTGCAATGTGGAAATAAATAATCTGTGCTCAGCTCTGCTGCTGTCAAGCCACAACCAGCATCTGCAGCTCCCTCGACTGTGTGTAAGCACTCAACCTCCAAAATTTGAAAGTCATGTTGCAGTTAGCATGAGACCAAGTGCCTGCTGCCTTTATCCATCTACACGAACTAAGAGTGACCCACATTTTGGCTTTATAAACATCTTCTCAACTAGTGTTTGTGCAATGTGGTTAGCTTTCTGAGACCTTTCAGATGAAAGCTATTAAAAGCTTTCAGGAGTGGGGTCGTGCCTGTGTTTGAATGGGCACAACATCCAACCCATGTTCAGGGCAGAAATGATATTTGGAATGTTTTGAAACTTAATTTGCTGCTTTAAGCTCCTTAAGCTAGCTGCTGCTGCTGCTGCCGCCGCCACCTTCCTGGGAGCCCTGGCACAGTGAATGCTTGAGACAACACTGTCGTGCTTTGAGGGCATAGTAACAGTAGCAATAATAATGATGTGCCAAAGTACACCATGTCACGGGGTCACAAGGGAAGTAGTCGTACTATATAAGTATTTCCAGAGAAAATGTGGGTCATTATTCAATAAAGTACTGATCAAGTCAATGAGATTGGCGAAATCCAACTCAGAAATGGCAACAACAGGTAGTAACACAAAAGATTTCCGCATCCAGTACATATCTCCAGCATAAAGCTGCATTAATAATTAAAGATCCCAGCTCAGGAAAAACAACACACTCTGGCCTTTAAGAGCCAGGTTTTGATTCTCGGATTATGAGAATGCCGGTTCCTCGTGCTTACATTTGTAACTGTGCTTCCAGCTGGCGCCGTACCTGCCGAGCAAGCTGTTCATGCAGTTAAACGAAGCTGGATGTGCCAAGCAATAGTCATTTTACCCAAACCACCTTGGACAGCAATACATATGCCAGCCTGCCTGCAAAGCCCTGTCCCCTCACCGTTACAAATCAAAGGAGTATGTGACTGGCTGGGCCACAGCGTTCCCCAGTGCATAAAAGGCCAGAGGATATGACAGCGGCCATCCTGAGGAACCCATTTCCTCACTGTTTTAGAACATCCCAAAGGCCTTACTGTGACAATTCTTTCCCATAAGACCCAGCGTAGAGGTTGTGAAGTCCTTATCATGCTCAGGTACATCTTTGATATCTCAGGTACGGACCCCGTGGCCAAAGAGCAGCTGTGCAGGATGCAACCCCTAAAAGCGGGCCAGGGCCTCTGAAAGGCAGAGCAATAATAACCAAAACTAGGCAGCAATCAGCAGCCACTAGGTCCTACCCATGGGTACCCAGAAGCTGGGCCCACAACTCATCTCATCCTGCAGCTCCTATCCCAGGTGCTGGCCCAGCAGGAAGCAGCTCAGATGCTTCAGTGCAAGCATCTGAGCCTACATTACTAATGGACATGGCTTTAAACTAACCACGAGTCACCAAATGAGCTGATTTGGCTCTATTACTCATGCTGCAATGGGAAAGAGTGTAAACAGAGAGCAGGATTCTGAGTGTCTGAAGCAGCACAGCCCATCTGACTATTTCCTGAGCATCCTTGTGCAAATGGAAACAGGGTCATACACCTGCCTTCATCTTTTCCACCTACTCCTTCCCAGCTTCCATCTAGAACTGTTAAAAAGGTGATACCCTAGCACAGCTTTTCCACTGCTCACACTGGCAACCTGCTAGGACAAAGGTACAAGATAAACCTCTCATCCCAGCACCCTCCAGCCAGCAAGCAGCAGGGAGACATCCTCCCTGCCTCCCAAATGTGCCCCAGCCTTGCCAGTGAAAAGACAAAGTCAGTGCTTTGGCTCAGTCCCTTGCCAAAATTTAGGCAAAGCACAGCAGTCTGCAGCACAGAAGGCAACTGGAAAGTGACACATGTCCTGCAGCCATGGTGAGCATAAGGTCAGCAAGTCCCACCTGTGACTCCGTGATTTTGGCCAGAGGCTGCCGACTACTTGGTGCCTTTCAGTGGAGGTCTGTGATTGCTGAATTAAACCTCACAGTCGTGTGGCAGGCAGGGTGATTCCAGGTGACTGGTGCCACCCTGTTGGCTGTCACCACCCTGGGCAGCCTGTGTAGGGGAGATGGAGGTGTCAGCCCCTCCCACAGTGATCAAAGCTTCTGAAATGACTCCACTGCATTTTGGTAATCAGAAAGTCTCAGGACACCTCAAGTTCACATATAAAGCAAAACTAAAAAAGAAAGTGGGACAGACCAAATGCAGAAAAGGCCACAGTATGACTGTGGTTAGAAATACCCTGTTCTTCTGAACTCACGGTGAGCCTGAAGCCTGGCCAAGATCCTCCAAGACCACACGAGGAATCAGAATAAAACCATGGGGGCTACTTGCACAGAGTTAATGCAAACGTTAGAGCACAAACAGCTTCAGAAAGTGCTCAGAGATGTTCACAGGCAGCCAGCCTGTCTGAGACCATGGGGCGTAATTGCCTCTGTGCTGTCCTTGAGGACACGTTTGATAACCAGAGCATGGCTGCATGTCCACATGCCGGCTGGCAAAGACTGGCACCTCTGCTGTAGGAATTGGCATTGGCAGCCCACGAAGCCAGGGAAGAGGGCACTGGAGAGGCCCCTCTGCCTCTGGCTGCCCCAACTAGAGGTGAGAGGTGCTGGCCAGAAGGTGGAAGGTCATGGTGCTATGTGGAGCACGGTAGGGCTGTCTGCTACATAGTCTAACCAGGAATTTCAGCCACCCAGGACAACTTTGCAGAGCTACAAACGTTTTGCTCAACAACTAAGTATACTTTTGGTAGATTTTTCCCTTACCAGGCTCCATGAAAAAGGTGTCTCAATGGCTGAAGGACTTTCAAATTTCCCAGCTAAGCCTTTTTTAAAGCACAGTTGTGGTTTTTTGCCATTGCAAACTGACGGGAAGGTGCAGGCAGCAGGTGAGTGTTCTCCAGACCTGCATGTTCATAGGCTCTGCCCTATAAGGCATCACTCTCACCGCTGTCCCTGGGGCAGGCCCACCTCCACGGCTACCCACGGCAGACCGCCGAGTCCCGGGAAAGGGGCAGGCGCCCCAGCCCCCTCCTTCCCCTCTCGGCTTCATTTCGGGTCACCCGTATTTCACTGGAGAGGTCAGAGTGTGGCAGCACAGCCGCGGCTGAGGCCCTTCCCGCGGGGAGGGAGGGAGCACGCAGAGCTTTTGAAGCAATGATAAGAGAGAACACCGCAATTAGGGGCTTGCATTTTCTCCGGCGAATTTGCATTTTAAATTACGTTTCGGTATAATTGCGTTTCATCTTTCTTTCCACTCTGACTTCTGTAACTTTTATTATTTCCTAAGGATGGTTTGAAATGCTGTATAAGACTACAATTAAAAAAGAAAAAAAATTCTATCAATATATTTCTTTTTATCAAAATATTCCTTTGAGATTAATCACTTGGCGATGGCAGGGAGAAGTCATCTGAAATGAGGGGGAGCAAAACAAGGTGATGCTGAAAGGAATTTCACCCTGAGGAGGGAGCTGTGGGTTCTGGCTCATTACCCGGGGCTCTACACAAAGCAAGGGGACTGTAGCAAGGCATTTTGCCCCAGCCACCTCCTGGCCGGGCAAACACCCTGACCCCTCCACTGAGGTAATCCCAATTACCAGCCCCTTCACCCCAGGAGATCACAGCTTGGCCCCGAGTGTTAAATCCAATTATCTCCAGGTCCCACTAAGCAAAGATACCTTGGCAGCTCTGCTGTCAGGATAGATTACCCCACAGCTGGATAGACCTCTGCATCCCCTCCACGCTGCTGCTGGTTGTGCGAAAAGTCAAACAGCACCAGTGTGGCCAATCTGTTGCACCTTCATTTCCCATCCCCTCCACTCAGCCTCTTGCCACTCACCAAATACTCAATGCCGCTCTAGAAACTGGGACAGGGGGATCAGCCCCTGACAGGACTACAGAGATGCTGAGCCCTCACACACAGGAAAAATGGGAGAGGTAAGAGAATACCCTCAGCTCTCTGGATACACGGTCTAGATCTCTCCAGCATGCTCTGAAGGGTAAAGAAAAGCTAGTCAAAGGAAGATGCACTTCAATCTATAATAAAACAATGCTGCTGCTGTTGTTAGGCACCTGAATGGAGATACGAAGGTTAGATGAGCCTGTGTTATATTTAGTGCTGTCAAATACTGTTTGAACACAAAGTGTGGCTTGTTATTGCTGCACTCCCTGCCTGCAAGGCTGTCCTGCAATCTGAAAAGACCCCCAGCATGTAATGGGCTCATTTTTTTTGTATTTGCAGAATTCTAGTCAAGAAAATTATGGGGACTTTGTATTTGAATGTCAGCTCTGATGTGTCCTGTTAATTTTCCTCTTTTAATACCCTCATCTGGATTCTAATGCCAGATGATTATGTTGGTTTATTAAATGAATCCAAGGAGGTCTAAGTAATAGGCCACCAATTCATACACTATCAGGACAATGGTCATGGGTTTCTTGGCATATCAGTCCATTTTGATCCGAGTAAAGCCGATATAAATTAAAAGTTAAAAGAAAATTGGAGGCTGGTGCGGGAAGGTCTATGGCTGGTATTAATCTGCACATCTCTGAAAGCAGTGCTTCTGCAGAGACTGACCCGACTGGACACATCCATCCCAGCCAGGCCCATTGAGGCCACATAGGACGTCCCAGGGGATGCTGTTGAGGCAGCGCTGGATGCTGCTTTCAGCCTAGTTTGCAGAGCTTTCTTTGTAAACTAGCTTAGCTGTTTTATACACGCTATAGTCCTGGCAGATGGAGAAGCAAGACAGGGTTTTTTTCCCGCTTCCTCCACCCTTCAGCATATGCAGCAGTTTCACTATGTCTAGATTTTGCCACTATAACAAACCCCCACTTCAGGGGTTTGGTTTTTTGGGATTTTGAGGTGAGTTCTTTTTTTGAGGGGGAAAGGGGAGCGTGTTTTCCAAGTCTTTTAAGTCAGAAAGAAGAAACAAAATAAAGCAGTGTTGTGTTTTACTGCACTGGCTTGAGACAATATCCTTAGGATACTATTAATTAATGGTCCAACCCTTACCGCTTCTCCACAGTAGAATAAAAGTTGGCAGAACAGAGAAGCTCCAGATGGAGGAAATCTTTTGCATCAGATCAGGCTTTATGAGTGACAAGCCCTTACCACTCACGTTTAAGGCCACAGGCATAAGCCACTTGTTATGTTGCAAATCAGCTAAAAATACCCTAAATGCAAACCTTTTTCTTCTCAAAACCACCTGTTACATCAGAGACACTCAGGATCTAACATTCAGATTTGTGTGTAGAAAGCACTTGATTTTTTTAATAAAAGAAAATGTTTAGAGCAGTGAAAAATAAGAGGGGAAAGGACACACTGCAGCTATAGCCCAGCTTCAAACACATCCTGTTAAAAGTTCATGGAATAGAAAGTTACACAGCACTAGCAGAGCACGTGCAAGCTTGCACTGGGTGAAATTTTAAACAGATTGACTCACCTTTTTTCTTTTTTCCTGCAAAAACTCTAATTTATTCTCTCTTCTAAGCCCTTTGGAGAAAGCAGCTCATGTAGGTTTGATGCCAAGTGCATTGTAATAATTAACGCAGAAGCCACAGGCAAGAGCACAGAGCTCTTTACAAGAGCTCTGGGTCATGGACAGGAGACCTCTAAGCCAGCACCTGAAGGGCTTCTTGAACCAGTAAAATTCACTGCAAAACCTTTGCAAAAGAACTACTTTTAGCAAATTAAAGTGAGGGCAGTAAAACAGAATACAGAGTGTGACCAGCAGTCCACCACCATACAAGCTGTATCAGCCAACCCACTTCCACACAGTGCTTTGGCCCCTGCTTCAGCATTACAGGAACGTGAGTGGCTCATCCCACTCCTTTGAGTTATTGAAACATTTTGGGCTGTTCCTGCATAAGAAGGGCCCTGGGTGAGCCAGGATCTCAACTTACACGGTCAGGTCTAGAATTCACATGTACTGACCCCCCAGCATTGAGTCAAACCCCATCCCCTACTCACGTCTCCTGTTCCCAGCTCTCACAATCCCATTGGAGTTAAGTTGTAGTCACCACTTAAACTCTCTCCTCAAAGTTATATAATCTTCTGTGTTATTGAACTGGCCTTTTTTTAACTGATGAAGATTAAGTAGTTCATTTTGCCTCTTAAAATCTGTGCTCTGTATCATCTTATGGTTTTACAATGCCTGGTAGGATTAAACTCAAGACTTTTCTCCATTAGGACCACTAAAGCTTTCTCAGTTTGAATCTGTGGGGTTTTGATAAGACAAAAGGATACCATATAAATCACTGGAGCTGGTTATTTTTAAACAGTGCCCTCCACCCCATCTTCAGAAAGGAAAGGATAATTTGAATTTTGGATTTTAAACACTGATCTCACTTGAGACTTCTTCTATCCCAGATACTGATGCTATGCTTACTGTCTAATTAAGGAAGAGATGGATTAAGTGATAGATTTATCACCTATCTTGGAAATTACCATAACCATTATTATAACAGTAATGTCTACATCCTGCAGGATTCAAAAGTGCTTAACCAGATACAGAAATCTTGTTTTCATTGCATACATGTAACAGCAGTGGCATCTGGAACATCTCCAGGCTAACAAAAAAATCAAGCCAGAATTCAATTTAGTGTGTATTTGTGTTAGATGTTAAGTACACCTGAGGGGTCCTCACTCTTCTGAGTTTTCAGTATAATTCATAGGTTTAAATATAAATGTGTACAGAAGAAACAATAGCAGCCCAATCCCCATGAAGTTAAAAAAAAAAATTAAGAAAATCACTTTTCTAGAATGGATTTTAGATTACTTAGATGCCTAAAACCACCGCCAGACCCTGAAATTCTCCCTTTAGATGTTGTGGAAGCTCTGTATGCATCTCTTTAAAAAATGAAGTGCTCCTCAAAAGTCTTCTGGAGAGACAGGATTATTTCAGCCCTGGCAGAGATCATGTTGGTGTTCTACATGCACCAAAGCCCAAATGGGGTAACAAAAGTAATAGCAGATAAAACCTCACATGCCTTTAGGTGATGGATGAGTATATGTCGTGAGAAAAAGAGAAGCCAGTGTTGGCAGCTCTTGTGACAAATAAGGGGCTCAGGAAGGGTTTCCCACTAACCTCCATGCTCTTCATCCTTCAGGCCAGGACATAGCTGCAGGAACACACCAACTTTGTCTGCTGTTTTGTTTTTCAGAGACTGCATTCCCATCCCATTTCCAAAGATCATTTTAGAGTTTCCTTAATGCAGCAACTATAAAACCTTACAGCTCCAGGGCAACAGACCCCTGTAATAGGAGGCAGTAAGACAATACAGGCAGGGTATGCTTGACAGGACATGGCCAGGCTGCCTTCAGGGGGCTGAGAGGGCTCTCCACCATAAGAGCAATGCCTAAAAATTGCTGGCTGCACTTTGAAGGTAGGTGCTCAACAGGTGCCTGTTACACAGAAGAGGGAGAGCCTAAATATTGCACTTAATCCTCTCAACTCAGAGGAACATGACAGAGAAGATGGTTTTTAGCAGAGCATGTAAATCACGGCAGTTTGCAATTGTAGCTAGCTTTATTGAATTGTGTGCTAAAATCAGTAATTCTTCCAGGCCAGGAAGAAGATTATCATCTGTTGTAAATTGTCATACTTCAAAATAGCACATTAATTGCTGTGATAATTTACACCAGCTGAGAATCTCCCCTGGGGACTGTGTTTATTACTCAGCTTTGTGTCTCAGACAATAGCAGTCTCTATCAGGGATGGGGTCCTCTGGTACTTTCATCATACCCATAATAATGGAAAGCGATATAAACCTTCTGTCTTTCCATTTTGGATAACCAATGCATCAACTGAACTGGACTTAATTGCATAACAGTGGAAGCGGAGCCTGGAAACACTGATGGAAATCACCTTTGGGGGTTTTCTTCCCTTGTCTCTCCCCCCCTCTCCCCCCTCCCCGTTTACCTTTTACCAAATGATCATCCTTCTATTTACAATGCTGTGGAAAACACACGTTTTAGCGTTAGTCACATTTTAGTGAACAAATAGCCAAGCTACATTTTGTCCTTTACAAAACCTATTTCAAAAGGTGAGCAAGGAGCAGATGAAGAGGGTGCTTTGGGGGTTAAACTGCTCAGCACTTGAATTTACCCAGCTTAATAATGAATACATTTTTGGCTCACTTCCTTGAAATATGACCTGTCAGTTGTGTTCAACTTGATAAGGTCTTTTAAAGCTAAAAGTAGTTGAGTGGGTAGGGCTGGCAACACCCTGCAAAGTTACTTTTGTTTTTCTTTTAAAAGTTGAGCCCTGCAAAACCGTTCACTATTAATGCTGTGAATGTTTTACCAAAACCATTTGCAACACAAATAACTAACCTACAGTGATACTGCAAGAAAAATGAATTGGTGGGGAGTGCCAGGCTGCCTCTCCATGCACCCACCCCTCTGGGTCCCGCTTTTGCTCACTGCAGCCTGGGGCAGGACCACTTCAATGAGGTATGCTCGCAGGGCTGGCAAGTCCCACAGACCCCTTTCATGTCCCAGGCACTGAGCAGGGGCTGCCCCATGATTTTAGTCACACATAGTCCAACACGCGTGTTTTCTGTAACCAGTTCACCTGCAGCCAAGCTGGAGAACACTGGAAGATTTGCGGGAGCTCTTTTGTTCACTGCATGGCCCCTTTTCTCCTGTCCTAATGGTAACAAGCTCTTAACGATCTAATCAGCAGCTTAGAAATGGTTAGACCAAATGTATTCCCAGCGGCTGTCAGAGCTGTCACCATCTGCCTGGCAGCTGTGGGGAGTGAGGAGGGGAGCCAGGTGGGGCTCCAGAGGATGCTCACTCAGCACATCTAGCTTTTAAAGACCTCCAGCTTTTCTGGAGTGATGGAGATGCCTTTCCTATAACACATGCAGGCTGGACTTGGTCAGATGCATGCTGGCAACCAGCCTCCTGCAGAGGCAGTCATTTCATGTGTGTTGTGCATCCCCATTTCTGCAACACTCCTGGATATCAAGAGCAAAACTGCTTCCTAGAAAAGCGGTATTACTTGGCTTCTGCGCAATATTTAGACATAACCCAAACCCAGCACTGTTACCAATCTATACTGTTCCCACCTGTAAAAAAAGGTCTCACTTGGAAAACAAGCTGCAAGATAGCTTTGCTTTTAAAAAATTCAAGGTAAATGAATTAGCCAGTATTCCATGAGTGACACCAGAGACACCAGCTACCTCAGAATGAACAATGTCAAGTTACTTTAAAATGGGAATGAATATTCATAGGAAGCATCACACTATTTTCACCCACTTGTTATAGAGTAGGACTTTCCAGGAATCCTGATCCTGTTCTTCTGATGATGATCTGTCACTTTGCTCTGCAGGTAGCAAGGACTAAGTTGCCCCACACCTCTATTGTCAGTAAGAATTGGGTAATTACTGAAGTTTCACTTATCGTTTTCAATGCAGCCCAATCTGACAAGAAAACTGGAAATACTGGTGACATTCCAAAGTTTAAAACTTTTATATTTTCAGCAGCATCTGCATCAGCTGATATGATCAACAAGATCCTTGACAATCAACATCCTCAGTAAATGAGCTGTCTTCTTTGGAAATAGCGTTGTGGAGCTTGGGAGCAGGGAAAACAGTAAGGCTGAGATCAGTATTGCTCCTGGGAGCCACGCCAAGGGGTAACAACAGCACTTCATCAAGTGATGCTCCTGTTAGAGATCTCCTGCCTCCCATGTACCAGCATAGACACCTCTAGTTAATCACAGTGACAAGATGCAGTTTTCTCTCTTTTCCCCCAGTGCACTGCCACCATGGTGCTTTGCTTTTAGAAACAGAGGGTCCTGGATCCCAACAGAGTGGGTACCACTGGTTTGCACTGCTGAAGCAAGGAGAATTGAGGTGGATGAGCGACGCAAAGGGCAGCAAAAGCATCACCACCTCCCCGGCCCGCTTTCAGCTGAGCACGAGGCTGCAGGAGCAGCCATTCCCTCAGGTTTGTACATGCCTAATTACTAGTAAGCTGTTGCACTCAGCAAATTGTTGGTCTCAAGGTTTTTATTCCTGGTTGTTGAAGCGCAAACGTCATTCCCTGTGCAAACGTGATTTTGCTCTCAACCTGTTGGTTCAGGTTTGTGCTCCCAATACTGCCTCAGCAAAAAGCTAGGAGGAAAGGAGGGAAGTTGCTATTAAGCTGCAGTGGCCTTTGAACTGGTCTATTATGTTTTACAAGGCTTTGGAGCTGGACAAAATTTAGGTGCCTGCACTTCTCGTCCACCACTGCCTTGGGAGGTAGAGAAGCAGTAAATGCAGATGGACAAGCTCCCCCACCCTGTCCTACAGGCATCCTTTGGCCTCTCTGGCTTTTTTGGGGATGAATCACAGCCAACCCGGGGACCTGTGGCCGGAATTAGTTCTGGGAGGGCAGGGCAAATGACAGCCCTCATCCATCCCAGATATGTGGCATTGTTGGCAGAACACCCTCAGCCCCTCTGTAGAGGAAGCTTTTGGGGTCTGCAAGAACGGGATGAGCCAGCAGGCTGACAACAAGTTTCCCTTTCACTAGCCATTTCTTTGCTTTTAAGGGTTTGATTAAGTAGCCTTTGCCACCACATAGTTTGTCTTGAAGCTTGGTTAAAAGACACTGTGTCTGACCTTGCCCCAGTGCAGTCCATTCCTCTTATGGTATAGATGATACATTTTGATACAAACTGAAGTGGTTCGGTTGGGTGTTTTTAATACCTGGCAAGGTTCCCGTGTGTGTATTTCTACAACACAAATCTCGTTGAGAAAACTTATTTTCTATTTATCACAAAATTTAAATAATTTCAAGACACTACATGCCAGAAAAAAAAAAAAAAGAAAAGAAAAAAAAAAAAAAACAGAAAAGTGTCTTAAAAATAGCACAGGATACTGGCAAAGCTATTTGTGCACTTCAGAAAACATAACCTCCTTTGAGCTGGGAGAAATAATATGGTGAGCACATTTCAGCAAAGAGGTCAGAGAATG
Source organism: Grallaria varia (assembly GCA_013396735.1). Lineage (NCBI taxonomy): Eukaryota > Metazoa > Chordata > Aves > Passeriformes > Formicariidae > Grallaria > Grallaria varia. The sequence goes on from VWZG01008668.1 coordinate 118,940, forward strand.
CAGCTTTTTTCCTCCCTTTTGTTTGAAACATCTACAAAAGCAGCTGCTGTTTTTCTCACGCATCGGTTGTTGCGTGCTCAGCCTGTGGGCTTGTTTCAGAACTGCAGAGGATCCCGCCAGGGCCTGGGGCAGACAAAGCTCTGCACCTCTGTGAGCCAGCACCAAAATGACTGGCCCTGATGGACACAGCACCACATGTCAAAGGCTGCTCCTGAAAGAGTGGGGCTCGAGGGATCAGGTTCTCTGCTGCAGAGAACCATAAAATCAGTCTCAGTGGGCTTGGAATGTATTATAGTGGCCTTATCCTCAAAAAAAACCCCTTATAGTCTTTTGTACAGCAAAGACAAAGCAAGCCCTCTCTGCTCCAGGGAGAAACACGGAGAAAACTCAGTCTCTAGAGTTTTAGAGTCTTGTAGCATGCAAAAATATCCCAACTACGGTTATGCGATAAACACCTGGAAAAGTAGATTAGATCAGTCTGATAAAATGCTTAAATAATACCCTAGGTTAATTTTAGTGCAGTGAAAATTTCCTGCAGCAGTCCATTAATGGACATCTTGGTGACATTTTACTGTATGGCATGCCTGGCAAAAGCTCCCAGTGACCTTTGTCACCCCCTCTCCTACCAGTCCTCAAAATGACAGCAAGTTTGCTTTGAAATATCCATTTCCCTGCATCATATCCCATAAAATAACAAAGAGAGCACCAGAAAAAGGCCTGAGCTCTCTTTTATTTGACAGTCTCACATTAGCATTAATGAGGATGTCTCTCACTAAGACTGTAAACCAAACCCATAGGCTGTGAAGTTTAGCTATTGGAAGGGGCAAAACAAGTCCTACAAACAATAAAAATCATGATTAGCTGTCAACTAAACTTTAATAATAATAATAATAATAATCACCCCTTTCAGACATTAAGCATATTAGTCCTTCCTCATCATGAAGTCTTACTGACCTTAGGAAAGGGAAAACACCCTGTGGTTGTACCGGCTCTGGCTGATTTCCCTGGCAGGGAAATCCTCATCATATCCCTATGCTGCCCATGTCCAGAAAGGCAGCACGGGTGCAGTTGTGCTTCCTGTGCACCGTGGTGGCTTGATGAGAGCATCCCCACCCCATCTGCACCTCCTACCGAGGACACACAGAAGGGATTTATAGTGCACCTCAAGACACGGGCAGAGGTGAGGTACAAAGACATTAAACAAGAAATACAGAAGTCCAGGTTACATTCGTCCCCTCAAGATGACAGATGGGGATTTAAATGCAGGAGTGAGGCAGGGAGGGTACAGAGTTTGGCCACGTCTTTCTTTCCCGTGCTGGAGAAAAGCAAAGCATCACCCCATTCCGATCAGCTCTGTCACAACATCCCTTCCCACGCCCAGCACTCAGCTTAATCCTCCCAGGGTCCTGGTGGAAACCTCCTATGCCAATGCTGCCCCCGAAGTAACTCATTTGTCTTCACCCTACTTAATAATAAAACAAAAAACATATTTACCAGCTGAAGGGCACTGATGTTGAAAGACTTGCCATACATTCCAGGAAGGAAAGCTGAACTCTGCCTGTTTTCCATCTGAATTGCATCTGTCAGAGCCAACTCTGCTGCACCAGAGGTGGGGATAAGAGGTACAGCTTGTTTCTGCTCAGTGTCAGTGACAAGAAAATTCTCATATAGAAAAAGAACCTTTCCCCATGTACAAATAAAGACTTGGCTGAAGCTTCTGAGTAAGATACACGTGTGGAAGTCTCTCCAGTGGATCTAGAAGTTTGTTAAGCATTTCCATCTGCTGAGGCCATCAATTCATTCTTGCAAATTTTTAAGTGGCATTGGTTTTCCAACACTGAAAGATGGGATACTGTATTTATGGGAATATCCAAACCCATAAATATTGCACAGACACACACACACAAAAAAGGTGCCAGGTTATGCACAGGCTTGCTCTTGCCAGTTAGTAAGAGGTTTTAGTACTCAAACTCTTCATGAAAATGGCCTTTTAGGCAGGCTGACATCACCCAGATGTTTTTAATTACAATGACTCTGGGACTAATTTCTCTGCTTATCTGTCACTGCCCTCCAGCACTGGTTCCTGTTGATTAAATCTGCCTCAGTAACAGAGTACAACTTTGGCTGGAGTTATTCAGTTCCCTCGTGATCAGATGATAAGGCTTTGCTGCATTTTCACAGACATTAACAAAAATAATAGGGAGCAGATCCATACCATGCTACCTCCATGGCACGTGGGTTCAAAGTGTGTTCCTGTCTCTTTCTCTTCTCAAAAGTAACCCTATGTGTCCGCATGACCCAGCAGGTCAGAAACCGGTGGCCATGGTCTCCTGAGGTGACTAGGACCTGCAGCTTCACATTGAAGAGCAAGAAGATCATCTTTGAACACAAAGTCCTGTGTCCTGAATGGTGGGAATTGTTCATCCCACCAGTGCAAGCCCTTCTTCCTTCCACAGGTGGAAACCTCACTGGTATATGTGAGATTTCATAGTTGGAGATCACACGTATCATTCCACTCAAGTCAACGAAGGCGTTGTATTGCGAGGGAAACTCATGGACACTACGAACTGACCAATATGATCAAGGTAATGCCGTTTATTGTTGTGAAAACACCCCTTAAATAACCCAGATAGCTTACACACTGCACATGCACTGCAAACCACCCTGTGACTGGTTAATACGAATAACACACAACTCTATTGGTGTAAAATAAAGTCCTCGTGATCTCTCTCTGTGCCGTTGTTTTTCAATTCTTCTGCTGCAGCTTTTCTAAGTTTACATTCTTCACCCTGTTGATCTCCAGAGGCTTCTTAAAAGTAGCTTAAAAGCAGTCTTAAAGGCCTTGCAGCATAACTGCATCTAAAATTGCAGGGTCGCTCACATGTCCATTTTCTGCAAGAAATTTCCCAAGAGCATTGCCATCAAATTTAGCAGGACTACTTCCCTTGTTTAGGCTGCAGTGAGAAAGGACAGAATGCCCTGTTATGCCGTGGCTGTACTTTCAGAAGGAAGGTTTGCAAGAAGCAGATTGCCAGTGTATGCACTCGTTCTGTGTGAGAGCCAGGGCGATCTGCACACATTTCCCTAGATGCCAGCTGTGGGCGGGTACCTCAGCTCCCAGGGCTTGCCTTCCAGCCATAGCCAAGGGCTTCACACACATCTCAGCTCTCTTCCAGACTGTGCCCGCTGGGAGATGCTCCTCTTGTCATGGACAGTGAAACACTTCCATGGTGCAGAAAATGATCATTTCTCTAGGCAGAAGTTTTCTGTGCTCAGAGGGAGGTAGAGAGAAAGTTTATGGACTGAGACTCCAGCTCTGAACTGGAGCAAAGCAGCCATACCAACACAGCCTGACAGGAAAGCAAAGGCAACACGAGTCACTAGCAGCCTAGTGTGCCAGCAGCAGCCAGCAAGCGGTAGTTTTTCTTCTAAACTCTTAGTAACTCTTCAAGTTTCAGAGCACTTTAAAAAGTCTTTATGAGTGTGGAGCAGGATTTTGGCTTATTAAATTAAGCACCATTTATTTTTTGTAAATCTCTGGGAGGGCATCACATCAAAGCCTGATCTTGAGAGGTATTTACAGTCATTAATTTTCGTTGGCTTCGGTGGAGAGATGCATATTGCATAAAGCTTGGAAACAGTTTCTCTGAGTCACCTTAAGAAACCCACAGAGAAGAAATGGATGCCTCTCCTGTCCACAGGTGACCCCTTCATTTGATGGTCCCATTACATGAGACCTGGGGTAGCCTGTATCTCTGTTTTGGTCCGAGAAGTCCCTTTCCAAGGTAAATTTATTAGATTTATGAACTTCCCTTTACATATTTAAAGTGACTATAATTCCACTAATGACTATAATTGTTCCAGACACGTGTTAATTTTGATTTATTAACTTATTCAATTTCCTGTATTATAGTCTTGCCCACTCTGTAAGTAATTTACTGTTTTAATATTGTGGGTCAATACTAATCATATAATCTGTAAGTTGTTTAATTAATAACAATTAGCACCTCCCATCAAGAGCTCATTTTCCTGCATGAACATTGAAAATGTGATTTTTCAGAATCATTACCTGCACCCACTCCCAACTGACTATTCAACTTGTTTCACCAGAAAAGGCACTTTAAGAAGCTACAGTAGCTTGTCACCTCCCATGATTTTATCAAGAATCTTGTTATATTTGCTTTTCTTAAGGCCTTGGCCCTCCAGTTGAGTAATATCATGTGAACCTGGTTTTCAATATAATAAAAAAGTGTTAATACAACATAGAGTAGGAAAAGACCTTGCAAGCATAAACAGTAGTCTCAAAATCCAAAGGGTAAATAAGAATGAAAATGGTGTCTATATATATGTATGCATATATATGTGTGTGTCTTTATATACACATATTACTTTAATTCTTATGATTTTAAGCTGGTTTCTGTTTTTTCTGAGTCTACCATTATTTTTGGCAGCACATATCCTGTGTTTCAAAAGCTTACATAGGCTTGAAAAAGGATCAGATGAGCTTCTATGGAGAAATCCTTCCAGCACCATAATGGAGCACTGTTACTGGGTAAGTTTTTGCTGGAAAACCCCACTGCAGCTCTGCTTTCCCCTGGGTGCTCACCAGTGTGCTCACCAGAGGACAGACACTGCTACACCCTCACCTATTGCGGGGTGTGATTCCCACCAGTAGGTCTTCTCCTGCATGACTTTTAAATCAAGAAGTGTAGGCAAGGGATCAAAGATCCTGCTGGGGCTCAAGCAAGAACTGCTAGCACAAAAAAAAAAAAAAAAAAACAAAAAAACAACCCAAAAACTGGCACCAACAGAAGCAAATTAAAAGACAAAATGTACAAACAGCAAATTTATACAACGTGATTGTAACCAAAGCGACTGTTTTTCATCTGACTTCCTACTTGTATTTCACTATGGGGAAGGTATCTGCTAGGTGTAACCAGCTTAAGTCACTCACAAACCACACACCACTTTTGTTGCCACATTAGCATAAACCCAGACTTTCCATGTGGTCAACAGAAATGCACGCAGGACAGCACAGACAGCAGCTCTTATGCTCTCTGCACCTCCTGAGCCACGCCAGGAAATGCGGTTAACCCTACACGTAGTATGGCAATGCTAGCAGTGACATAGCAAATGAAACTACATGGGAAAAAGATCAATATTGCTATTTTTACACAGATAAAATAATGCAAAGAGAGTTGAATGAAGAGCTTGAGCACCACGGTGAATCCAAAACAGATCTGAGACAGGTCCTCTTTCTGTCCTTCCTCCATGTGCCCCCAGGCATGGGACAGTCACCGCTCTTCACCACATCCTCACCTTTCCTATACTGAAACTGGCTCTGCCAAGGCAGATGCCCATTTTCAGTTTGCTCTTTCCCAAAGGAAAATGAGGCAAGGAAGCAATTATTACAAATACAAGGTTTCAGAAAAATACCAGACATGGGGGTTAACATTATCTGTTTCCAGGAACCTTTAATGCTGTCAAAAAGATATTTACCCCAACATGGCTAGAAAAGGTGTTATGATGTGATCCTTGGCAGTCACTTTATCTTCATTTTCCATGTTAAAAATTAAAGACTGTATAAATACAATGTCAGACTTACTTAATAGTACTCTTTTATCAAGTTGATATGATGGTAGCTAATTATTAAATGAGTTAATATATGTCTTGTTATTTAATCTACCATGACTGATAGGGAACTGTGTCAAATACTTATTAGACACTCATTCCCTCTACACCTAGCTGACACTAACATGGCCCACAATTAAACACTCATGCTCTCTCTCACTGCCAGGCACAATCACACTGTTAAACTTGATCCCACTAGATATTCCTTGCTCCTAAATTTGAGATGTGACACTCTCCATTTGCCTGGTCCCAGAAACTGTCCAAGAAAGGAAAAAACCAGGGAAAATCTAATCTAACTGACTTTGGTATGCCTAGAGGTAGCCAAAACCATCAGTGAAGGTTCAGTATCAAAACTGACATAGAATGAAATCACCCTCGTTGGGCTGGAGGTTTCTGCTACATATTGTTCTTAAGGAGATGTTAAGATGGCATCCAGGCTAGCATATAGAAGGGCTGATGACATGGGGAGCCCCCAGAAGCAATTGTTTCTGCTTCTCTCCCCACCTTCCAGCAGGTGAAAAACCGCCTCTTGACTAGTCCTTCACTGTCCAGCCAAGAGAACACAGCAATTTTGCCTTGTACTAATGTTTCTTCATCCAGTTCAATATCAGCTTTTTCATTAAGTAACCTAAACATAGACAAGATGCTTAAGAAATTCTAGGGCTCATCAGGCCCTAGAAACTTCATTGAAACGCCCTTGCAGCTTCATTGCAAGCAGAGATGCAACCCACTCAGATGTGGCTTTCAGTCACAGCACTGCCAAGATAGATATTTCCTTCAACCACAAGAGGTCTTGAATTGCTAAAGGATGACTGCCCCTCATCAAGGGACAGCTACCACAAGGCCACAAAGGACTGCTCAGACCAAGCAAATTTCTTCCCCATCCCTGGAGGTGTTCAAGGCCAGGTTAGACAGGGTGTTGAACAACTTGGTCTAGTGGAAGGTGTCTCTGCCTATGGCAGTGCAGCTGGAACTAGATGGTCTTTAAGGTCCTTTTCAACCCAAAAAAATTCTATGATTCTATGATTTTTGGGCCACGCTCTCATTGCTCTTCTGCACCACCATTCAGTACACCCTTATGTCCAGCATCAGCTGGACACAAAAAACCCTAAAAGTAAACCACCCACTTGCCCTCTTCTTCAGCCAGACCCACTGGTCACACCGTTTGGGGTTGCTGTTAGGGCCAAAGTGAGCCTTGAGGAGCACGGAATGCTGTTGTACTGGAGTAAGATTACTGCTCTCAGGGCCAGAAGGAGAGAAGAAGAGGAAGAGCAAGATGCAAAGCTCAACATACCTGGTTTGCTTTAGGCTTTCTCAAATAGCTGCTCTCTCACCACTAAAAGAACAATTTCCAGTCAAGCTGGCAAGCAACATCTCATGGCATTCACTTCACCCACAAAAAAATACTTCTTTCCCTAGCAGAAACCTCTGAAGGTTCTCAGTCAGCCAAACCCACCAATACAGTGGGGAGATTTCGGACAGATCAGCATTTTCTGAACACCTGTGTGAGCCATCTTGCTGGCCCACCAACCTGCCCCATCACTTTGACTTTGTTTCAAGGAGCTGAAGCTGGAATATCAAAACGCTTGGCTTCACCATTCAGTTACGGAGCCGGCTTCAGATCATGGCCACTTTTGGACATCTTGACCAGGGAAGTGTTTCTTCAAGCAGTCTTGAGGTTCTGGTTGTGTGTTAGCTTGCTAAGCACTTGGGGTGCATGGGGTTTAGCACAGCATCTGTGTGTCTGTTTATACCTTTGGAAAATGTCCCAGTGGGCTTTCATATGAATCTGTAGGCTGGGAAGTTGAAGGGTTTGGGTTATTTGCACACTACTCTCACTTCGCTGGAGAAGTTTGTATACCATTTAGCAGACTTAGAACAAATTTTTGCCAGGGCTTTTGGCGTCTAAGTTATAGGGAGGCCTTGGAAGATGCCAGGGCATTTTGAAGTTCTTTTTACTAGGGAAAAATGAGAATGAAGCAATGGGGTATTTTATTTTATTTTATTTTATTTACTGACTTACTTGGAGGAAAGGGCAGAAGTCAGAAAGTATAATATTAAAAACCAATCACAAACTGAGCTCATACAAAGTCTCAAGAAAATGTTTAGTCCTAATAATGGAAGAAAGTTGTTTGTTTGTTCATAAAAAAGTCAATTGAAAATAGATTAAAATACAGACTGTATAAGAACAACTTCCTACCTTGTGAACACCTAAGGGAAATTACCTGAAAATGCAGAAATCGTTATACAGATCAAACAAAAACACTTATCTATAATTACTGGACTTATCCACTTGTCCCAGGACTAGCAGCAACAGCTCTCATTGTCAGGGATAAATGGGGTGCTATGATTTGTATTCTCTTCTTCTATCTCTTCAACCAAGATCACTCAGGAAGGATTAGTTTTATTTAAAAAAATTGTTTCCTTAATTTTACTAAACAAAGGCAGATTGAAGAGATTTGGCCAGGTAAATGAGGGAGAGAAAGAGAGCAAGAATAGTCAAAAGCTCTTTAGAGAAGATTTTCTTTCCTTTTAATAACTTTGAAGCTGGACCTGCTAGTATCTCAAAGACTTTGGAAAGTCACCTGGGAAACTCCTCAGGTTTCTGCTATGTCCTGTCTCTCATTCTACCTATTCAATAAATAACTATTAAAGTTTTAAGCATTCGCAGAGGAAACTTCCTGTTGCTTAGACTGAGCAGGCTCCTGCCAACCTGATGAGCCAACACCATGCTGATGATACCAGCATTAAAGACAAAGGATAATTATACGGTTTATATGAAGCTGGAGGAAGTGAGCACACCTGCTAGTTTGCAATCATACCCTGTTGGCCAGTGGCCACAGGGATTTGTCTCCATTGTACGTCCTCAAGTTTAGAGCTTTATTCTAGGAAAAGATGTGCCTGTGCAGCTCCCACTCCAGGATGGACCAACTGATCAATCATGCTCTACTAACTGTTTGAGAGTTAGGCAGTTTTGAACAGAAAAGATAAGCATAAATCTGTCTGTTATCTTCTAGGCATGCCCAAAATACATCTTGAAGCAGAGCAGGATGAACAGTGTACAACACACAACCCTTTTGTGTCACACTTGGTCCTGCACGAGGTTGAGGACCCTTTCTTCATGAGTGGTTGCACCTCCAACTGCAAATGCTCATGACCCTACATCTACTGAATGAGGACAAGTTACTCCTGCCTGAGCTACCGTACAGTCTCACTGGATACCCACTATCAGCAAATGTCCAGGTTTCTGGCAAGAAATGAGGTGCCTATGCCCCAGCTCCAGCACTCAGCAGCCACCCCAGCATCTGCTGAAATCTCCTTTCTTGTCCCGAAAGGTTTAGCATCCAGCAACCGACCTTGCACTGGGGACAGTGTGAGCTGTTTGCACTGTCTTTATATCACATTTACAGATGTTCCAACAAGGTTCTTACGTGCAAGCGGGCAGCTCAAAGGGCAGAGCATGGGGCTTGAGCATGGGGGACAGCCAGGGCTGAGAGGGATGGGGATATTGGAGGGACGGGGATACTGGAGGGGTGGGGTGGGACTGGCACAGAGGTGTAAACGTCACAGACATCGTGATCAGAGCTGCTCCCAGTTACTTCTAAGCCATGAAACTGTCATTTCAGAGAGGATGCAATTGTTAGAGGGATTACTTAGTTAACCATTGGGGGACAGATCCATTATACCAATAAAAATAAAAAGACTATCCATGGGGCTCCCAAAAAATCAATTACTGGAAATAGTCTGCTGGAGCTCCCTTAAACTGCTGCTGGCTCAACTGATTATTTCTAATTTAATACATATCACACACTCGCCCTCACACTTTCATCCACCCTCTTTCTGGAGGTCAGCCTGATGCCTGTGCCTGGATAAAATATTTGATGTATCCAAAATGAGTGTTGCCGCAGCCTTTCAGAGTTGAGAATTTAGCTGTTAGATATTTCTGAGGACTTCATTATGCCTTTAGGTGCAGTGCTGAGCTCATCCTCTAGCCCTCTGGGAAAGAGCAGGTCCCAGAATATGCTGAGCCTATTATCTAATTCCAAGGATAGCTTCTTCATCTTTCTTTCTTTTCCTCCAAAGATGATAGGAAGTGCACTGAGGTGCATCAACAGCAAACTGTGGTGCTCTTCCTTGTAGAAAGAGCCAAGCTCTCTTCATCTTCCTCCCACTTGCTTCTCAGAGGAAAGGTGTAAACACATAAACACGTGTCTTAGCACTGCAAGTCTTCAGACAAGGGTTAGGATGAATTTCTGAATCAAATACAGTTTGAGGACAAAAAAGACTTTCTACCAAGTAATTTTGTTGCAAACATTTGGCAAGCTTGTTTTTTCAATAAAACATCTAAAATCAGAATCCTTCAATGAGGAGGAGGGAGAAAGTGAGGAAATTTTGGCTATAAAGGCTTATAGTTTAAATTTTTGTCCCTCAGGAGCTGAAAGCCCATCTCAGGCTCCCTGGACAGATATTTCTATGTTTTCCATCACAAACTGTCTCACACATGCCACCAGTAACCCTGGAGGTTGTGCTTGAATGAGGTGGTGCACCTGCTTAGCAATGTAGCACTGTATGCACAATAGCCTGTGGAGACCAGGGTGGTGAACCCCACAGGTCACTTTAAAGAGCCCCAGCTTCCCAAGCTACAGCCACCATCTCCCCTTGCCTCCACCAGCACTGAGCCCATCCTCAGCTGCTAAGGAGGAGCATTTCATCATGCACTACCGTCAGGGAGTGACAGGAAAAAAAACATATGGGAAGAAAACCTGGGTCCTGATAGCTCTGGAGACTTTCTAAGCAAGCATTTTTACATTTATAAGGAAACCAGCTTCTGTCTGATGCAGCTGTAATGGTTATGGCAGATGTAAAAACCATCAGGTTCCACATTGGGCTCTCCCATCACATGGGTTTCAGCCACTCACCCATCAGCTTTCTCACCTTGCTTTTCTCCAGCCTCACTGCAATTCCTTACAAAACAAAATGCTGCACACTGTGAAAACAATTAGCAAAATTTAGCATTTTCTTTTTTTTTTAACAATGGCTACATTCACAGGCCAGATGTATTTGTACACTGAGAGTGCAGTAGGCTGTGCAATGTCAGCATTTTCCCTTTCGAAGGCAAGTGATACTGAAACTAGCCTCTTTTTCTTAACTTCATCTATTTTTTGCGAGCTTTGGTTTTGTTTTTTTTTTTTTAATATGCAGTAGGGAGCATTTTAGGAAACGTTTTCTCTTCACAGCTTTTTTTTTTTGTCCTATAATAACCCTTTTTGAAATGCTGAGTATATGCTTGCTCAGATAAATCTGCATCTGAACACATAAGCAATTATCCTATTTTCATATAATTAATTTTTTCAAGTTTCTATATGCATTTCCTGCTCATTTGACCATGCAATAATTAATTAGCATTCATTATCTTAGATTGCACCTTCTCTGTCTACACACACACTCAATTAGGCAGGCTTTTTACAGCCCACTTCAGAGGGAACACCACAAGCAGTGAAAATGTATCTGCGGTAAGGATGCATTTCACACCTGCTAGAGTATTCTGAGAAACTATTACTATTTTCTGAGAAACACTGAAGTCAAAATCTAAGCCAGAAACCCACATGATCTCTGCCACATCCATGCTAGGGTCTGGTCTTTCCCCCTCTCCCTCACCCTTCCCCACATCCATGGGGATATTTCCTTCCTAGAAAAGAGGCTATTTCCTTCCACTGTACTTTCTGTATTTTCAAAGTCCTTCCACTTTCAGGACCAATCTCATGGGTCTTTGATGTCCACTTGTCCATCTCCCATTATCTCCCATCTCCAGCTGGTACTTGCAAACACCCAGTTCAAAGCTCTCATGCCCCCCACCCTCACTGTCTCCCGAAGCTCTTTCTCTCCACCTCATGATCCAATGAGTACAGCAGAGGACCAATATCTTTCTAGCTTTATTGCTGGCAGCTGAAAGGGTTTCACCTCTGTGCTACTAAAAGCTGAGTATGTGTTTTGTCACTCTGGGTGAGTGTTTTGGTTTCCTTCAGAGGGGATGTGCAGGCTCAATCCAGGGAGAAGCATTTGGGGAGACTTTTCTGGTAGTATAATACATTTTCAGCAAAACCATCACCTTCAGCCAAGTCCTGCAGGAGTGAAATTGGAGGATGCTCTGGTTGTCACTGCCATCCTAAATGATTAGGGATGAGATGGCAAGAAAAATTGTCACTCCTGGATAGCTAATGTTATCCGGATGCCATAAAAAATCAACCATAAGTCAATATGGAAGGAAAGAGCGAAGACTGCAAAAACCCAGACAGTGCAGCTCAGCATGGAGGAAGGGAAGCGGTGGCATGATTTTCCTAGAAGACCGACCACAGAAGACAGTGCCCCTGGGACTGAAACTTTTGAGGCACCAGCACAAGGAGATTAATCATCTGGGCATAGAAAAAAAAATATAGAAAAACACCCTCATGTAACCTGAGACTGTGCAGATGAGCATCATGCTGATGCTGGAGATGAATCACCTGCCACCTGCACTGACTCAGAGCAGCACCTTGGGAAGCAGCCAGTGCCAAAGGCAGTGCTCCTGAGCCTCTGCACCCGCACACCAGAGGAGATCACCCAAAAGCCCACCAGAGGGAGGGAGCCACAAATGGTGGGGAACATGTGCCTTGATGTGACATCTGTGTCACTGAGTCAGACCCTGTTCACAGATAAAAATTTTGGGCATGCATGCTGTACACATGCACATGTGTGTGCATATAAATCTGCACATATGCATGTATATCTGTATATATTTGTGTGACTGCCTATGCAGTCATACATATACCCATGGACAGCACGTATAATTTGGCAGCTATTGGCTCTGAGAGATGTTTTTGCCTCCTGAGAAACTGAGCATCCTTAAGCTGCGTGTCAAAAACCTGCCACCCAGAGGAGAGAGAGGAGTTTCCCTTCAGGGATATAAGCAGCTTCCCATCTCTAGCCTTCCTGGGAGGGCTCCCTGTCCTGTCTCTGCATGGGGGATTAATTTCCCCAGCAGCATTTTGTGGTGCTCCCGAGGTACCTGCTTCCTTGGAGTGGAGCTGGCAGTGAGGTAAAGCCCTTTTCTTCTGGGAAATGGGCCCTTTCCTGTGGCAGGAGCCATTTCCTCCCCAAACAGATGCTGTAAGGTACAAACATGGCCTCTAGGCACAGCCGCAGGTGTGAAGCCCCCACACCTGCCCACAAAGCCAGAGACTTAGCTGTGGCAGGGAGGGCATCACCATCACTCCAGCAAAACCACGAGGAGATGGGAAGAGAGAGGGAAAAGAGGTGCAGGAGCCACTGTTTCAGTCCAGTCCTTTGTGGAGTAGGGTTAGGAAGTCCAGTGAGCCCAAGGAGCAGGAAAAGGGCGACACTGAGGCGGGCTCCACATGGCAAATCCTTTCAGTGAAGAGATTTTTCCTAATATTCAATCTAAACCTTCCCTGGTGTAAATTGTGGCCATTTCCCCTTGACCTATCCCTAGCTGCCTGAAAGAAGAGACTGACCCCCACCTGGCTACAATATCCTTTCAGGTAGTTGTAGAGATTTGTAAGGTCTCCCCTGAGCCTTTTTTCCTCCAGGATAAACAACCCCAGTTCCCTCAGCTGTTCCTCATAGGAGTTCTCCTCCAGACCCTTCACCAGCTTCATTGCTCTTCTCTGGACACACTCCAGCACCTCAATGTCCTTCTTTTTTTAAGGGGCCCAGAACTGAACATATATATACATATATTTTTATATACATCTAGACATACACCACTCTTGCTTGAGCTACCTTCATGTTCTCCACTGCAAACACCCCATGCATGCAACCCTTCCCTTCTGACGGCTCTATCAGCTTCTTTTCCTCCCAAAAGAGCTGCTACAGGGAGGACAAATAGGAGCTGTTGTGAATGCTGGTGTCCTCAAGCAGGGAGGTGCAAAACTGGGAAGAGGGGAGAGTAGGGCCAGCTCCCTTCCTGTCCCTCCCTGGAGCACATCCCTGGGCCCACACCTCTCTTGCTGGCCCTGAGACACTCCAGTCCTGACATGAAAGCAGGGTGTGCCACCTCTTTCTCAGGTGGTGCTGTTCTGTGCTGCTTTTCTGGAGGAAAGTCATCTAACTTTTGCAGCTGTTCCTTTTCCTTTCCGGTTTCCCCTCGCTACACTGTATATAACAGCCTTTTTAAAAACAGCAGGCATTTCTTCCTTGATGTCACTGATGGCTAGGTTTTTGGTATGACAGCACCTGTGGCAGGGGACCATCATATCTCATACCAGCTTCTGGTTTGGGTACAAATGATGCAGTCCCAGTCTCATGAAGATGGGAGATCTATGCTGATATTGGGGGGAACCCTGCCTGTCCCCTGCTACCCCGACTGAGTTTTCACAAGCTGAAATACCAAATCTACTTCTCACATTTCCATGTAACAGAGGGATGAACAGGAAATGTGTAGTCTGACTGAAGAAGAGCATATTGAGGCTGTATCTTGAAGTCATCAGCCTGATGTTCAACTGGTGGTCCTACCTTTGCTCCTGGAACACTTCAGAGCATCTACTGAAATGCCCTTTGGTTCTCCTAGCCTTCCTCCATCTGCCTGAGGATTTTTAGAGGATCTATGGGCATTAAGCAAGCCAGGAATTCATTTGTCCCCTCATCCTCTCTTGAGACCATTTTTGGCAGATGAGATTAAACTACACTGCCTCTAAACCATCCAGCAGCTCTCCATTCCACCATACGTGTGGGAACCAGTCCCTGGGCCAGTTTCCCTCCTGGTGCACAGAGCTGAAGGAATGAGGGAGGATAGTTTTCATGCGTTGGTGGGAAGCAGGTTAAAGGATGTGCCACCAGCCAGGATGTATCTGCATCTTGTGGCTTCCAAAACCCTTCTAAAAAAGTGTCTTCCATGGAGGAAGTATACTCACCAAAGCATCCCTCAAGTCCTTGAGCACGTTAGGCACATGCAATGGCTTTCTTCGACCAGGGACGTGTACAGTCCTCTCTCAGGAGGCTGCCAACAGGATAACCATGGTTCAGTACAGACAAAAATGAGGTTGTCAGGATTTATTGGTTTATATAATTTTGTTGTGTAAAGCAGCACCAAGCAGCTAAACTTTGCTGGGCGAATTATTTTCCTCTCACTAAGTTAATGACTTTTATATAGATAGATATGCCAGGATATGGTTATGGTTCACTATGTCATGATGAAAAATCAGAAAATACTCCCTTGGGGCATAATTTCCCAAAACTAGGGCCCAGGCATTTGTATGAATTTGTATTTGAACCTTCATTTGTATGAAGGTTGCCCACATCTGCAGATCCCTCCCACATAGCAGACCTAAGGATGTAAAAGCTGGCCTCAGGGCTGGCATCCCAGCCAAATCCTGCAGGAAACCTCCTGACATCTTCACAGCTGTGCAAATGAGAGAGACTTAAGCATAAGCATTCAGGAAGGGAAATTTATGTCCCTGCACATTTTAAAACTTCTGAAACTGCCTTGCTTACAGTTAAATGGAGTAAATTAATTAATGCTTAATGCTACCACAGGCTGTGTCAGTGTTTCACGCCTGTTGATGCCGAAATGGCAGGCACCAAGCAGTGCTGTTGGCAGCCAGCTGCTTCACACCTCAGGCAGCTGGGCAAAGTTTGCAAAGGTAAACCTTTCATGAGACTGAAAGGAAATGCCAGGGGCCAGTGCTGTGAGTTGTCCTCAGCAAACAGCTTTTCATCTGGGCTGCCCTCATAAGCTGGAGGGGATGAGGAGGAGGCAGGGGGGAGGCTTGGGAGGAGCCCGATCCACATCCACTCCAGCTAGTGATTCACCAAAGCACTGGGATGTGGACCCGAGGGTCAGGATTGTACATAAGGCTGCAGGAGGGGCTGATGGGAAGAGAGGGCTCTCCCTGCTCCCCTTGTTTTGT
The DNA here is from genome assembly GCA_013396735.1 of Grallaria varia. Taxonomy (NCBI): domain Eukaryota; kingdom Metazoa; phylum Chordata; class Aves; order Passeriformes; family Formicariidae; genus Grallaria; species Grallaria varia. The sequence continues at coordinate 134,476 of VWZG01008668.1, forward strand.
GTTAAGAGGAGTAGCACAATAGTTTGAGGAGGAAGAACCTCATTGTTCATGTTAGAAGAACACTTTCTCTTCACCTCACTTTTCCCAGAAAGATTTAAGTGCCTAGCCCAAACCCCAGCTCCATGACAGTAACCCTTGTACTGAACTCTTGCACCAGGAAACCTCCCAAAAACGGTTCATGCCTCCCTAGGCTGCAGGAATGCTGGCATTTCCTTCGCCCATGTCTCCTTGGAAAACAAACCTGATAAGGGACAAGGACAGAGGATGAGGATAGAGGTGGGGTCAACACGCTGATGTCTCCACACCTAACAAGGCTAATCCTTCATCTCAGCTGTCCTTGCTGGGGACTACACCAGCCCAAAATCAAGCTGCTGGTGCTCAGCCCCAAGGGAGACCAAGCCTTTTCCCAGGCTGCCCTCCAGGAACCATGACGTTCTTGTCAGAGCAAGAAAAAAAGTCAGAGAAAAAACCCAAAATGTCCCAACCCAAGCACTCTCAGATTTTTCTAAATGAGAATTTAAGCATCTGTTAGACTATCTGCTGAGAGCAGAAAGCAGATTGCAAGTGTAACAGGATACAATCAAGTCAGACAATTCCAGGGAGAGCACCAGAAGGCTTAATATTAGGACTACTGGCACCCACAGCCTTTGCTAATGACTTAACAATTGTTTGCACTGATTTGTGTTGGCTTCGACGTGTGCAGAGAACAACGCTTTCTGTTTAAAACTGGGAGAGACCATCAGGGCTTTTACTGACCATCTAAATGACTGCTTTCTTGTATATTTTCAACACCTTAACATTAAATAAATACATCAACAAGATGAACAAACATCGCCTCCCCCTCCAATAAAAGGCTACTCCTCAGATTGCACTCCCAAAGGATAGTAATTTTATAGCGAATTTTCCACTCAGCAGTATTATCGCGAGAGAAAAAAACCACCTGCAGGACTCAGTGGGATTTAGTGCACTTGAATTTCCACAAAATGCACCAAAAGAATAGGAGAGATTTCAGCTGCATAGGGCTACCTCCCTCTCCAGGGAACTCCGTCTCTAAATTGCCCATCTTGCAACTCTTGCAGTGCAGGCAGGCTGGGCCACACTGTTACCCTCTGAGATTGCTCCCTTGACTTTAAAGGCCCAGGGTCTTTCAACTAAAAGCATTTCTCTGTGCTTGGGATGTGAGTTTGGCTGCTCACTGAGCTGCCCCATTTGGTGTCCATCCTTCCTCAGTTTGCTCTGCCCTTAAGGATCATCCTGTACCAGTGCAGAGGTACTTTGGAAAGAGTTCCCAAACCCTCACCTCTGGAGAAGAAGGACCAAACAGAGCAGGCATGTGGGGATGGCCACCCCTTGTGTGTACACTCCCAGCACATGTATGAGACTAATTAACACACACAAAGCAAGTAAAGACAGCTCAGGGCCTATTGTTTAGCACCTAGCAGCAGGGAGAGTGTCAACCTCTTTTGGGGGAGGCTTGGAAATAGACGTTAATGGTTAATTCCCATTTAGCGCGTCCCTTGGGATGAGTCCTGGCATACTGTGGGTATATTTTCCAAATTCACTGGCAGAAATAAAGACCAAAAGTTAAGTGGGAAAAAGTGTGTGGGGGGAGGGGGAGTAAAACCCACAAAACCCTTGACAACAACACAACATGCAATAAATCTATCACGAGGGAGAGCCCCAGCCCCTCAGTAGCTTGCAGCTTGCTGACCAGAGTACCTGTTTTGCTACTCCTCCCCTCACTGGGTGGTAGTTCTGACAGAATCTTGCTTTCCCCACACTCAGCCCAGCCAAAATCTGTAGTATCTTAAAACAAAGCTGGTTTTAGAGCATGAGGAAAAGGAGGCAGATATATGCCCCTGCCTTCCCAACTACCCGGGGAAGGATGTGCCGTAAAAAGAAGCTGCAGCCTGTGGATGCTGCTACAGCTGTGGTGATGGGGATGCCAACCAGTTCCCCAGAGAAAGAAAAGGCTGTTGCTTTCTTGTGGGACCAGAGGGTGGACTGGAAAGGTGACTGGGAAAGCAAGGAAGGCATAGGAAGGAGGGAGGACCAGAGGAAGATGAGTCCAGGACAAGCCCTTTTCCTGGCAGGTTTCATTATACCTTGCCATTCATACCCAGTCTGGACCACCCCAGGACAAACCCTGACCCACCTGTGACCCACACTCACTGCAAGAGCCAAATCTTTGGAGTCATCTGGCTTCTCAGCATCTTTTCATTTGAAGGGGGCCCAGAAAGCTGCAATTCAAGATGCCAGTTTTGGAGAGATTTCAAGCTGTTGCAACACGCGCAAATCCTAGTTGGTTCAACACAAAAATGCAAAAGCTATCACAAAAAGACAAAATAACAATTTTTAAACCAATCTCACAGGACTTTCTGGCCAGATCCTGGGGGTTTTTATTATGTTAATACCTGACAGGGCACTTGTATATTCCCCTGCTGCGATCCATCACAGCCTGTGCAAAACCATCCCAGAGCAGATACATCATGCTCCAGGTGCCTGCTGGGCTTTCTTCCTGGTGACCTCTGCTATGAGCAGTCCCACCAGGAACACACACGAGACCAGCCTGTAGGGCACCAGACCATCCATGCAGAGGATGGGGAAACTTGGAGCAGGAAAATGCTTCTTCCAGGCCCACAAGGAACACCTCCTTCAAATTGTCTTCAGCTACTAAACAGAAGCTAGCCATGCCTACACATTTCCCTCTCATGCTGGCAGGTGAGTGTTTGCCTTCTGTCTTTCTGTCCAGCACTGCCTTGTACCCTGAGCCAGCACCATCACCAGAAGGCCACCAGCCAGGAGCTGAGGCTGCATCCCTGAGCATGCTGTCCCTCCTCCTCTCTGTCCCTCAGTGCTCTCCCAAGGAGCAGCTCACTGCCTTCACCACTGCCATACCTGAGAACTGAAAACGAGTGAGGAAGATGGGAGGTAATGAGGGAAAAATACAAACTCCTTGTAGCTGTTGGATCAAGAGAACATGTCCACAAGGTCTCTACATTCCCATGTCGCTCTTCTCCACTCTTCCTCACCCACAGATACTGCCAACAGACGTGCACAAGTCAAAAAGGGTAGGAGACATCTCTAAAACACACTGTCCCCTCCATGCATCAGGTGATGCACTTCAGGTACAGCGATGGCATGAGGAGGCTTCAGATAGGGATTTTTGTCTCTCCATTGCTGCTGATTTGCATGTAGCAAAACCATGGAGTTGGGAGAAAAGTATCAATGACTTTAAATGGACTGAAATGTAAAAAACATCAGTTCTGGATGATGTTCAGCTCCCAGACTAGATTCTGTTCTCCTCGCCTTGGCAAAGCTTGTCCTCAGTGAGACTTACAGACTCCCACCTGCACTGAGGCCTCCATTGACAAGATACAATTTGTTGCTCAAGAGCTTTGCCAGAGAAGATCAGCATGAAAGAGCCAGCACATTATGTGGGACAGGATTAATATTATCTGCTGAGCAAAGATCACATTTAAAATGCCAGAGAAGCAAATGAGAGCTTGTTTTTCAACTTGCAGAGTGGGTCTCACCTAAGTTTGAAGTGAAGGGTATTAAGTTCATTAACTGCAAACTTTTAAGGTACTTTTAAGATACCTTCCCTGAGTTTATTTATCCATACATATGAACACATTCCTGTGACTAATCTAATACAGATACCATGTACACACACAGTGTTTGCTTTTGCTTGAGAGCCACATCTTTGCCTTCAGCGCAGTTGACCTGGTGAAATCTACCAACAGACGCCCAGAGCTGTTACAAGCATTTGCCTCAGCAAACATCAGCTCTGTTGCCTGTTCCTTCTCTCTAATGCAATTAGAACAGATTAACATGGGTGACTAGACGTGAAAGACAAATGAACCTCACCATCTCTGTCCCACCCACATTTATTAATTTGAGTCCTGCCCTTTTCATAAACTTGTTGCTCTCTTGACCCCCCCTCAGATGGAGCACCCTTTTTTTATTACTTGAAAGTTACGAGCTCTGTCAGGGAGGGCCAGCTAGCTGAAACACTCAAAGCCACAGGGAGCTCCACAGCAATAGCCCACAAATTTTCTTTAACAAGCAAGACATGGGTGGAAGCTTCATGAGCTCGCTAGTGAGCTAGCAGCCGCCTCTCTTGGCTCCTCCATCAATCTCTGGCTTCAAAACCCCTGGAATGACTGTAAATTTAATACCATTACAATTCTTTTGCATGGGACATCTTGTACATTGTCTCTTCACTCTTGAACACTAGACGTCTGCTCACTGGATAGACCTCCAGCAAGAGGGCAGACATCTTCAGGTTAACAGCTTGTGTCATGCTTTAATCGCAGTAACAGCGCAAATGACTTAAAAGCATGATCCACAGACTAAATTGGACTACACAATCATCTTTTCTGACCTCTCATAGAGCACAGACTGTAACCAGCTGGTAAGTAGCAAAAACACCATGATGTGTCTTTCAGACAAACCCTTGGACAAAAGGCTCTGCAACCTCCCCTGATAAATTGTTGCACAATTTAGGAAAAGAATGCCACTTACTCTTAAAAATGAGAACCTTTCAGACCCAATTTCTCTAGCTTTAGCCCCCATCTATGATGTTTTGTTTTGTCTTTGATTAAAGAACTTGCAGCTACCGAGAACATTTCCCTTTGCAGGCATTTGAGGACCACAATCTTAACCTTGGCTTTCTTAAAGTAAATGGTTTTAACTTATTTGCATCTCTCAGAAGGAGACCAATTTTTCTGATCTCCAAAAAANAACATTTGGATGCACACCACCCACCTTCAAACTGGTATAACTTTCAGTGATTACTTTGAATGTCCCCGCTTCCCTATGAATCTCCCATCAGAATTTCATTTCCCTAACCTGACTTTACTTTTATGTATTTTTGTTGTATTTAAGTAATTTAAAATACTTCTGAAGCTTAGCTTTGTGGGACTGCCATCTCTGTAGATCAAAGACCCGTTTCCATTCAAGTCACTCCTCAGTTTACAACCAGTCATATTTTTTAATGATATTCCAGGTTCAGTCCACTCCTCAGCATAGTAGCAAAGAGCAATGTAAGTTGTGCCCCCTCCTTCACCTGTGACAATGTGTTGTGCAATTCTGTCAGTGTGGACAGCCCAGCAAAAGGCATATCTCCACTATTTATCTAACTTTGAGCATCCAGATTTTATTTTCTGCATGGTCTTGAACTAGGATGCTGTTGTTCTTCCTGAGACTCTTTCAAAAAGTCTGTTATTTTCATGGTATGATGGAAACATGGGCCTGAGAAGGACTGCAGGTAGTTCCTGATCCACCCATGGCTTGTGTGAGTGGATGTTTTCTGACAGGCCCTGCCCTGCTGAGCCTCTGGTGCAGTATCTTCTATGAGCAACTTGCTTCAGTGCAGAATAATCTTTACAGTCAGAAATTATTATCCTGGCAATAGATGTGCATTGCTGCCAATTAGCCCAGGTTTTTCTTGCTTTATTTCCAATGGGTGTGAAGGGCAGTAGATGCGCAGCATTTTAACAGAATTTAACATGGGCCAGATGACTTACCATCTTCTCACAGCTGCCAAAATCCCAATTCAGCAGCTCCAAATCCTTCTGCTCCAGGGAATGCCTTGCTGTATAAGCTGTCATTCCTGCAGACCATCTCTGAACTCCCTCATCTAATATATTACTGGAAGCACAGCTCTCCAGCTGGCTGCATTTCTCCATCTGAAGCTTCACTAAGCTGTGAATAACAGAGGATACCTGTCCATGGCAAACAAACTGCAGGGCACACTTTCCCCTTGGACAGCACCATCCAGCTGCAGGCCCCTGAGCAGCCTGTTCTGCTGATGCTGAGCCTGTGCCCCTCTCAGGGACTGTTGACCCATGGGCTAGGATAAATGACCTTCATTGCCAGTGAGTCACTGTTCTCAGCATCTGCTTATGCAGCACCTTCCTAAACACTTCCCTTCTAAAAAAGTGGCCTGTAACAACTCTCCTCTTGACACCCTCCTCTCTTCCCTCTTTATCTGTCCCAAACACATTCAATAAATCTTCCTCTTGATTCCTTGCAAATGTCAGGTGATGAACAGCTTTTCCTGGTATTTGTCGCAAAATTTAACCCCTGTTTTCTCTGCTTGGTTTTCCTAAATCAGCTGTGCCCTTCCATATCCATCTTTCCGAGCTGTAATCTGCCCCCAGAGTCTCTGTGGTGCCTGTTAAATCCTGGTTTGCTTCTGTGTTGAGTGTCCAAATACTTCCTGTTTATTTTCTGTACTTCTGGCATGATTTCTGAAGGAATTAAAACCAAATCTGTTTATCTTTGCTAAATCCCTCTGCTGATAAGGGTATTAGTGTTCTTATTTACAAACAGAAAAGCAAGGCAAAGTGGGACTGGAAGTAAAAATCTCATAAAGTGGGTCCCTAATCTGAGATGTCCTAAAAGCATCCAGCAGGCGAATTTTCTAAAAATGCACAACAAGTAACCCCTAAAATTTGTACCCCTTAAGCTGCTTTAGTTTAGGGTCCTCTGATCAGTGGCACCCTACTTCCCTCATTCTGCAGAAAACTGAGGATGCTGTCATAAAATGGGGAGCTCATCCTCAGCTTTTTCCTGGAAGGAAACAAGATAAATACATTGCAGGCTATATGGGAATTGGACAATCTCCTTCTATTGCAACAATTGCTTTTTAATAAATCTGTTTTTTCAGAGATGGAATTAGCAAGGCAGAAATAATCCCAACAGCTATAAATTTTATTTTTTTTTATTTTTCTCCAGCTTCATAAAGTCATTTTTTCCTTGTCTCTCAACATCCCATCAAGAGAAGGAGATGACAGGGCAGGCTGTCACCACCAAGAAGCACTGTGGCTATTTTTCACTTTGACAGCCAGTGGCATATTGCATTGGAGGCAGTGGCTGTTCAGAAAGGTGCACAACTCCAGCTTAAGGCTGACCACTGAACACGCTTTACCCTCCAGCCCTCAGCCCTGCCCCGAAGTACACACTGATGCCAGTCACCAAACACAAGTCCCACCTGCATCACCCTGCTAGCAACAAAAAGGGCCAGAGTTCGGTACCTTTTGATGACAGAGGAAACCTTGCAAGAGTGAAAGCTGCTCCAATGAGATAGGAAAGGCAGTTTCCTTTTTCTCACTCTCCAAATATCCTGAAAGAAGAGAGAATTTGTAGGGGTTTTTTAAGCTGCTCAGGGTGACAAGGGCTTCTGCTGGTGCCTTACGGCTGACGAGCCCTGCCAGTCTACACTTCTTGTTCTTCAAATCCTCAGATAAAAAATGTACCTTTTAATATAATGTGGTGACTGTGTGTCTGATGCATGTTTGCATTGTTCAGTAGAGCTTTTTTACAGTGTTTCAAAGAGAGGCAGCTGTATATAACATCCCCACATTCTCATGAAGAAAAAGGACTGAATCTTTCCTCGAGCTGCAAAACCCCAGGCTATTGCCAGGTCATATCCAAATGTGTTTTGACCCCAAGGAGCTACGGTGACAACTGCTGGCCTAGAACAGCAGCAGGCATGTAAGAAAAAATCTAAGCAAGCTGACAGCTCAGCTAGGACCACATATGAATTGCTCTGTAACAGAAGGAAGTCAAAAGATACAAAGACAGCTATAACATTTATCTTCTTTATACATTGCTTTTAGATTAGAAAATCTGCACTAATGAGACCACGGATACACATGCATTTACATTGCTTTTTAATACTATTTAGCTGCTGAAATGCATACTGCAAAGCAGTTAGCTTTGCATATAGCTTTCATTTATAGGGTAAAATTGATTTAAGCAGAATTTAACTCAATATAATTGTGCCTGCACTAAGCGTACAAGTGCACAAATGTGATGTTTCTGCTCAGGGGCTGAGAATTTCTGAGTCACGAGGGCAATGGCAACCTTGTGATTAGGTTTGGGCTTCTCATCTGGATTCACTGGGCGAAGGGAAAGCAACAAGCAGAGTCCCACCGAGCCTGTTAAAAAGGCAAATGATTAAAAATTAAAAGGTAAAGTTCTTTGAGTCATACAGCCTTGCAACCCCTGCCTTTCCCAGCTCCTGCCCAGGCACATAGCTAAGGCTCCTTCCAAAGACAAGCATTTGCTGCAAATGTGTATCACCCCATTTTAACTATTTCTTCACTCCCTGATGGTATGCCCTTGGCACTTTTGCCCTTGCAAGACTGTCTTAGGAGCCAGCTTTCATTATATGCCAGGAAATCACAGGTTGCACTGCAAAAAGCAGCATATTTCATTGACTTCTTCAAATCACCAGCAAGATTTCTTCCCTCCTACTTGAGAGAAGAACTGTAGAAAATGATTAAATTCCTGATATCTAAAGTTGTACAGTTTTATATATATATGGAAATATCTAACTAAAAAAGACTAGTACTGATCCCTCAGACTGTCAGGTAGGTCACCAGTGGACATCAAGCTCACCTGGAACAAAGCCACCTTTCCTTAGTGCTACAGATACAGGAAGCCTGTGTTCAGACACCTAATTTGAAAATGTGGTTCCACAAGATCAGTGATCAGCCACTCTTTCATCTTCTACCTGGATTTTCTGAGGAATTTGGAGTCAGTTTCCAAGGAGAAAAGACACTGAGCCTCTCTCAGAGACCTGCATCCACATGAATGTAGACCTCCATCCATCCCCTTTAACTCGTAGTCAACCAAAAATCATGTTCAGTGTCAGAGGACAGAGAGGCCCCTGAAACAAGCCACAGTTCAAGACGGAACACTTAATGGTAAAGCTCAGAAGGTAGAACCTGAGAACAACACTACTGATTTCCATACCAGCAACAGATGCACCAAAGCCTCCTACATCAGTAAAGGGATTTGGCAGCTATAGACTGCCTCTTCTGCCCAGTCCACCTGAGCTCTTAGCTATTCGTGCAGCAGTAAAATGCTAACACTTCAGGGGTTATTGAAGGATTTTAATTCCTCCAACAATCAGAGAATCAATACAGCTACCGAATGTTGCTCTAGCCCAGAAAGGCAGCAAGAGATGCACATTGTCACATACAGGGCCTGACACTGGTGGAGCACTCCTGGTCTCACACTGTTGCTTTAACGATTCCACGGAGGGCTAACAGCATGGCTTTGCTCCCCAGAGCTGGACTGACTGATGGTGTGGCTTCAAACCAACTGATGGCTGCGTGATGTACTCGACAGAAACACCACACAGCTCACCGCGCTTTGCTATGACAGGCAGTTGCTTGTGGGAGAGCATTGAGGCACAGCAAGCCTGACTGATGGTGCAAGACTCGTTGCCCCCTCTGCTCATAGGGTCAGGTATTTGAGGAAGGGAAACCACACGTTCTGCTCTTATCCCCCTATATAGGTTGGTCTGTTGTACTGGGTTGATGCATTCCCTTTCTCAACTTTGGTGCCCTCCCAAAGGCACTGCAGTCCAGGAGTGGACACATCCAAGTAGGACACATCCTGAATGTCACCAACTCGGGTGTGTCTAGGATCTATACATGCTGCTGAGTACCCTTCCTTTATAGGTCAGCTTTTGGCCCTTTTCTGGAAAGTTATTACCAGAAGTCAACAATGTCCATGAGAGGACTGTCTGCTTCTCTGGCATGAAGGATTCAAGATTTTATTCCTACAGTCATGGAAAAGCAAGCCTGGGACCCCCAAAGGACAAGCTGTCCCCTCAGACCTGCAGAAGGTTCTTCTGCTTCACTTCTCTTTAAGCCTCCCTTACCCCCACTACTCTGCCAGGGGCTTCTTTGCCCCATGGCGTTCATCCCAACCATGGTCCTGGGGGCAGGAATTGCTTAGTGGGTGTCTGAGGTGCCCAGATTCAGATTTTCCATCCAGAAATGCCTGAGCAATCAAAAGGCTACAGTTACCTTCAGAGCTGTAAGCACTGAAAAGCACCATAAAGACACCTACCCCCAGTGGCAAAGGCCAAGGGCTTAAGAGCTGAACCATCTACAGCTCTTCTCCATCACCAAGAGACACACACCTCCCACCAACACAGTGACAGCATTGGGCGGATAACACACCGCAGTGTTGATATCATCTCAACAGGCATCCCAGCACCCTGGGCACCTTGTTTCTAAAACTCACACAGACTGGGCTCCCCACGTGTTCCTGCACCAACTAATCTGTACAGTCCTGGAAACGCCCTCTCCTGTTCAGGGTAGGAATGCAAAGAAATGACAAACAGGGATCGTTGATGAATTCAGGAGGAAAAAAATGAAGTGGTGTCCTGTCATCAACATGAGACTAACTTGTGCCAGACATGAGTCTGGCAGGGCCACCCCCAGCTGCCTGCTCACATGGCTGCAGCCCCAGCATCAGTGTGATCCCTCAGTTCTGAGGCTGGGCAGTGGATGGACAAGATGGACAAGTCTCAGGACTTGAAAAAGCTCTGCTGAAAGTATAAAACAAAGCAAAACAATAGCTTACTGAACAGGTCCTGTTGCCTTTCCCACACCACCCCTCTAGGGTTTCTGGTGGATGATGCTATGATGCAGACATTGCCCCTTGAGAAATCAGTGTCCCTCATGACAGAGACAGAGGTCCATGTGGAGAAAGGACATGAGAGATTTTCTGCAGGCCTGTCATGTCTCACTAGATGGTCCTTTGGACTCCAGAGGTTTCCGCAAGGAGGTGAAATGGGCCATTTAGCAAATTTCTTTCATCTCACCTCACGTAGCTGTTCACACTTTATCAAGGGGAGAAGAAAACATGAAAAAACAATATGAAGAGTTGCAGACTCAGTAGAAACAACTTAATTATGGCTCTGAACAGGTTTTAGCACAGAAATTTTAAGTCACAGTTCAGTTTGGACCAGCAACCTACATGAAGCAGGTAGTTAATACAAACCCCCTTATTCTTCAGTGCAAGGTACAGGGTGAAATATTACTTGCATTGTACATCTCTCTGAATCTTTCATGTGGGGCTTTGAGGTGGCCAAGTATATTACATTCCTTCAGTAAGCCCATCAGGTTTGCTCACTGCAGCTTTAGGTGGAAACTGGCTCCAACTCATGCCCTAGTTGCCCCAACATCCTTCACGGGGAGGGGGTTTCCCCTCTAGCAGAAGGGCAAGGCCTACTCTCTTTGAAACCACTGTACTAATTGTATGCAATTAGGCACTGTACACACCAGTGCTCTAACTGCCAAGTGGCAGGATGCTTTTTACCTGTTGTTTTGTCCATGGAACGTTTTCCTTGCTGCAGTGCCTGTTGGATAAGTACGAAACAGCGCTCCAGCCACGAGCCGCAGTGACTCCCCCAAGCACAGTCTTGCAGCCATATCATGTGAAGATCAGCTTCTGGACTGTCCTGCTATTAACTTTCTGCTCAGAGACTTTGAAACAGGTTATTCTGTTCCCAACAGATCTTGATAGGACCAAAACCTTTTCCTGAAAAGGATAGCAGTGGACACACATGATCTGGAATTGTGTTTTTTTGCTGTAGGATTCCTGACTCCATGCATTTAGTCAGTTGAGATGTCTTTTTTTAATTGCTTACAGGTGCAAGGACCAACTGAGAAGAAAAACAGTGTGATCAGGATAGCTCTAGAAACAGCTCCAAAACACAACTTGAGCTAAGGGCGTTTCAGCACATTTCCAAGGAAGCTGCATATCTGGGTTTTTTTACAGCAGATACTTGTTTCTAAAAATGCATACAACTTAAGGCTGGGAATAGCATATTTTTGAGGTAAAAGGCTTTTTTCCCCTCAACTCTTTAACGGTGAAGAGTATAGGGGTTTTTATGCCCCTTCTCGCTGGAGTCGTGTTCAGCCATTTTTTCCTCCCCGTTTTATAGATACAGCAGAGCAAAATGGGTCAAAATTCAATAAGCACATTGGAGCCAACAGAACTACCCCAAGGGAGAAATTAGGTCCATGTCCTCTCATTAGGCTGCTAACAGACACCAAGAAACATGCACTACAGAGCATTTGACAGAGGCATGTGCAACAGAAAGCCATTGATTTGGAAGCGAAAAGATCCTGAGGTTTGTCAAAATGTGGCAGGACTACGGGACTGGCACTGGGTCAGTTAGGAGGCCTGTAGGTCAAGATCGCTGAGCACAACCCGGCAGAGGAGGGGAAGCTTCGGTAAACGTGTCTTGTGCTCCGGGAGGCAAGGCAGCGCTGCTGGTTCAGCAAGACTGCTCCTGAGTTTATTGAGCCTGGTGATTACAACAGGCTGCCATTAGGGCAGTAAAGTTTTAAGAAGAGAGAGTAGAATAGGAAAGTGGACCACACCTATGACAGGAAGCATTTAAAAAATGCACACGTCTCTCACATTCAAACATGGAGATCACATATGCATCAGTGGTCCCTTCAGCAAGACAGCACAACTAGAACACAAGAGAATCCCAGCTCAATTTCAAACTCCTGCTTGTGGCTTTTGGGTTAGTGGTTGTTGGAGGCTTCTTTTCTTTCTTTTTTCCATTTTACCACTCAGTCAGTTACCCAGGTTTGCAGCTTCCTCATGGAAAGGGAAGAGGGGTCTGTGCTCCTGCTGAAACTGGCAGTTGGTGCGGCACGGTGCTCCCAAAACCAGCCACCTGCTTTATCCAGCCGCAAAGGGCATGAGAGGGATTCGAGGCATGCAAAGGAGGCTCACCTCTCCTAGTGCAATGCAAATACTGGGGAAAGGCACAGAGAGCAAGCCCTGGTTAAGCAAAACAAGATGGTGCAGAAGACAGAGGTGTCTCTGCAGGTGCTGTAAGGGCAGCTCAGGGACGACACAGCACTTTGAACCCGCTGAGAGGTTGTGCATGCTCGTTCCTGGTAATGCCAGCTGAATGTGCCACACCTGGGGAAAAAGCAACCCTAGGCTTTAATAAATATGCAGACTTAAAAGAGTCTGAAATACTGATTAAAGTCTGCTGGAAATCAAGCAAATGCTGTGAAAGCACAAAAAAACCTGGCAAAATTGAAACAGATCTTGTCCATTCTTTGCATCATTTACTCTTCCAAAATGAGAGACTTGAGTCTGTTTGCACAGATTTACACTGCACAAAATGATGCTGAAGTAAGCTCTGCAGAAGTAAATGCCAAGATCTTTGTCAGAAAACCCATGCGTTGTCCTACAGGATAGGACTAGCCAGGATAGCACCTTTCCAAGGGCTGGAGAGGGTGAGCTGCCTGGCACAGATACAGAAGTAACAGTGCCATCAGTGCAGAGCTATTTTAGCAAGTTTTAAGGGCAAACTTTGATCTCCAGCTTGCTTCTGAAATGTTTCACAGAAATTAAAGTAAAACCAAAACTCAGAGAACAACCTGTGATGTGAAAAACAAATTACTCAGTGATGACCTGAACTTCCTAGAAATCACTCTGATCTGCATCAAATGCACCGGATTTGTCATCTTGCTGAAGCCCCTTTTTCACCAGCCTGCCTTTGCCGGGCGGGTAACAGATGGGGATTCAGCATCTCTCGGGCACCACTGATGAAGCCAGAGCTTGCCACCCTTAGGGTGAAGGACCTGGCTCCTGCCGGGAAGCTAATGCTCTCCTGAAATCGCCCTCAGCCCCGAGCAGGCCGGAGTAATAACTTCGCCGAGGGGATGGCCCGGTGGAGGGGAGGCCCCCAGGTCAGTGTGGCGCTCGGGGCTCCGGGCGGTCTTTCGGCGGCGTGAAAGCGCAGCGCTGGTTCCCAGAGAGGCGGCTTTGCCCACTCTTTACCTCTGCTCCCCGCAGCTGCCCAGCTGGAAGAGCTCCAGCCCCTCCGGAGAAGGGCGGCGAGCGGCGGGGATGCCCGCGGGACCCCCGTCCCCCTCCGTGGCGCCAAACTCCGCACCCGGGGATGCGGCGCTGGCAGCGGCCGGCGGACCTGCCCCTGCGGCTGAGCTGCCGCGGGCATGGAACTGCTTCTCCTGCTGCGACCGAGCGCCCTGCGGGCTGGGAACGCTGCCGGGAGCCCCGCTGCTCACGCACCGAGCCGCGGGCACTTCCCGGGCCGGCTGTCCAGGCGGCGCCGCGCTGAGCAGCCCCCGCTGGCGCCCGGTGTCTGCGGGCACGGCGCTTCGTTCTGCGGGAAACCTGCCCAGAGATTGCGCCCGTTTTTCTTTCACGCTGTCGGCCGGCTACCG